>JACXGJ010006204.1:0-14180 GCA_016801105.1 Esox niger
TCATATTTATTACACTACCCTAGACCCTGTATCATATTTATTACACTACCCTAGACCCCCGTATCATATTTATTACACTACCCTTGACCCAGTATCATATTTATTACACTACCCTAGACCCTGTATCATATTTATTACACTACCCTAGACCCCCGTATCATATTTATTACACTACCCTAGACCCTGTATCATATTTATTACACTACCCTAGACCCTGTATCATATTTATTACACTACTCTCGATCCCTGTATCATATTTATTACACTAACCTAGACCTCCATATCATATTTATTACACTACCCTAGACCTCCATATCATAGTTATTACACTACCCTAGACCTCCATATCATAGTTATTACACTACCCTAGACCTCCATATCATAGTTATTACACTACCCTAGACCTCCATATCATAGTTATTACACTATCCTAGACCTCCATATCATATTTATTACACTACCCTAGACCTCCATATCATAGTTATTACACTACCCTAGACCTCCATATCATATTTATCACACTACCCTAGACCTCCATATCATAGTTATTACACTACCCTAGACCTCCATATCATATTTATTACACTACCCTAGACCTCCATATCATAGTTATTACACTACCCTAGACCTACCTATTATATTTATTACACTACCCTACGTATTATATTTATTACACTACCCTAGACCCCCGTATCATATTTATTCTCCCCTCCCAATTTTTTGAATTACCTCACGCTTATGGGTTTGACTCACCGCAGCAACTCCCGACAGGCTCCAGGCTCCAAAGATTGAGCCAAGCCGATACTTATCACACTGCTTGCTCAACCAGGCAGTACTCCACAGCACATATGTAGCTGTTGTAGAAGTCATTCTCTGGCCACCAACTACGGTTGAGCTTGCTTGTGCCCAGCCTACCACAATGAGTTGCTAGAGCGTGATGAGGCAAGTCAACCCTGTTCTACTCTCACCCCACCAACCGTGGATGGTGCTGAGGCAATTTGCAGCTTTTCACGTGTGGCCCTCGGGCTTTGTCAGTATGCAGTGACCAGGATTTGAACTTCTGGCTGTAGAGACGCAGCAGTAGTGCAAGGCAGTTTCAGATGACTTATATATAGTGTGTCTATGCCTCTAAAGTGAGTGGTTTTTCCTTGTGGAAGCCCAAGTTACCTATTTTGGGCTCCGGGGCTCTGGGGCCCTGAGGCTCTGGGGTTCCGGGGCTTGTGCTTTGATGCGTTTTCCCACTAATTCGCTAGATCATGGTACTTTCATTTTCAAGGTCAACCCTAACTTAGAGAGCAAGTTTAGCTCATATGTTGTGTTGTGCCTAGGAAACATTCTTAGCCATAATAGATTAGCCATACACTCCACTTTTCTCCCAAGTTTCACTTTGGAAAATGTAATTATCACTAGAATAATTAAAGATTATACATGACCAAATATGTTTTCCCGTTTTGACATACAATTGTTATTGAAGACGTATTCACATTTTCTTAAATTATTATAGACTTAAAGCAACCTTTTTTCATAAAATATATTCATCAAAACAATGGGCCTCTTGGAAGATTACGAGATAATAATTCAACTGCATCTGACATTTCACTGATTTGAATTTTCCATGTTCATAACCCATAAGGAGAAAGAGAGTGAGAAAAAAGTGTGTGTGTGTGTATATATATCAGTGTATGTTTTGAAGAACAATGAGCAATGGAAAGTGTGAAGTGCCGGCTGAAAAGGGATGTCACAGCGTCAGGACAGGATCTCTCTCAGTGCTTTTAGAGAGTGACTGTTTTACTAATAGAATGTAAATTTGGCATTGCCTCAAAGAAAGAACTGAGAGATTTGCTGCGTTGGTAGGTTGGGAGGGTACTTGTCAGACATTTGTTTTAGGAAGTCTCTTTGTTTTTCATTAGACAGCAGTAAAAAATGGGGAAATCAAACATTTTTAACACGTTTCCTGGGGAAAGAAGATAAGAGACTGATTCATGCAGGTCCTTTTATTGACAGAATTCTATTTGTTTGACTCAACATGTGATGTACTCTTAGCACAGATTAATTATTAACTATGAAGCTAATGTCATAAGCCAATACACTCTGTGTTGAGAATATACTTCAATCTGAGCACAAAATTACAGATGTAATGCAATAGAATTATCAACAGCAACAAGGTGATATTGGAGTGTAAAAATATAAATCTTCAGGAAAACAATTTTCAGTCACAAAAGTGTAACGCTGAAAACATTCATTGTCAGAAAGAGCTTCTTTCTGGGAAGAACTATGGTAAAACATTCAATTGAACTGTGTCATGACTTTCTCTCTACTTCTGTAGCTTGTCATTTGTTTAGTGTTGAAATGCACTCCCTTTTGAGATGTATGTATTTTTTATGTATTTTTTTTATTGGCATGCTTAATTTGATAGAGACTGCAAAAAGTAGAGGAGAGACTGCTTAAATAGCAGTGGGACACATCTGAACCCATACAGCATATAAAAGCTGCAGAAGTATATGCAGCATGATTCATGTGCAGGAGATGGCTGGGTAGACTGCTGGACCAGCCTAGGCCACTATATACTGCATTTCATAAATGTATTTGACTATTATTTACACTGGTAGGTCCTACAGTTGGTTAGTGCAATTCCTAACAAAAATTCATTAGGGTACATTTTAAGCAAATCCGGAATAATTCAGTGAAGTCCATTATTAAGAAATGGAGGGAATATTTCACAACTGTGAATCTGTCTAGACCAGACCGTTGTCACGGAATTGGTGGAAGGACTCAGGCGCAGAGACTTTGTGGAGATAGTAGTCCATAGTTTAATTAAGAGAGAACAAAAGAAACAAACAAGCTAACTCAAAGCAACTCCAAATGACGGGGTGTTGTAGCCTACGGCTAGCAAACCAAAATAATCCACATTCATGTGGTCAAACAGTCAACATAAATAGGTTCCCCAACTGGAGGCAATACCCAACACTTGCCTCCAATTGGGGAGACCCAAGTACATAGAGGTGCCTAGAGGCACCTCTTCTGGCCACGTCCTGACTATGGCCCCAGCCAGTGCGAAGATGGCTAGGGGCATAGTCAGGACGTGACAACCGTTCTCAAAAACTGAGTATCTAGGTGACCAAGGCACTAGTCAGGTAGGCCTATGGCAATTCTAAGGAATAAAAGTCTTAGCACAGTGTATCCATAGCGGAGCTGGGATGCACTGTGCATACTGCAACATTTGTAAAAGGTTGCCTTTATGGGACAAGGAAAGAAAACCAAAGTCAGAAAATATCTGGCTAAAGTTTTGGCATATTGGACACCAAGTGAAAAAGCAACTGAAGAGAATGAAGAGAATAGTTTTTTTGGCCTCAACGCTAAATGCTATGTTTGGCACAGGTTTAACACTGCACATCATCCTCAGAACACCATCCCTACCGTGAAGCATGGTGGTGGCAGCATCATGCTATGGGGATGTTTCTCTGTGTCAGTGCCTGGAAGGCTTAATAGATGCCTTGAAGTTCAGAGAAATCCTGGGTAAAAAACTGCTGATTTATACAAGAGACCTGGGAGAAGATTCAACTTTCAGTCAGACAATGTCCCAAACATACAGCTAAAGCCACACTGTAGTTGCTTGAAAACCAAAAGGTCAATGTCCTGGATCTCCATCCAATAAAAAATATGTGGAAAGAGTTGAAAATTGTTATTCACATTAGGTTCCCATCTAAAGTGATATAATTGTCTCTACCAAATATTGACTAAAGAGGGTGAATACTTAAACATTCAATTATGTTCTTGATTTTTTTTGTAGATTTAATTTTCCACTTTGAAATGGTGTCAAGACTGAGGATATCAATCAAATGTATTTTATAAAGCCCCTTTTACATAACCAGTTGTCACAAACCGCTTTTACAAAACACCTGTCCTTAAACCCCATGGAGCAAAAAACAGTAGTGTTGAATTTCAGTGGCTAGGAAAAACTCTGAAATGTAGGATGAAACCTAGAGAGGAACCAGGCTCAAGAGGGGTGACCAGTCCTGGCTGTGCCGGGTGAACATATTAAGAGTCCAAATTGTAATAGTTAATCGATGCATGTGGGCTGAGCCCAGAGTCTATTTAAACCTAGTCCAGATCGGAGACATGACCAGATGGACAAGGACTGGGACAAACGAGGGGGTAGGATGGGTGGTAAGGACACGAGGCGCAGAGCAGGAATGGGAAGTCATTCTTTTTATTCAGTCTTGTACACAAACAAATACACCAAAAAGAGAGGTAAACCTCAAACTGAAGGCACACAGCACAAGCAACGAACCACAAAACCAAAGGACAACTTTAAATAGGGTCCCCAATCGGAAACAACATGTGGCAGCTGCCTCTAACGGTGCACAATCAAAACAGTAACGCAGAGATGCCGAGATGCTCTTCTGTGGTCAGGTCCTGACTGTGGCCCCCAGGCACATAAAGATGCCTAGACGCACCTCAGCCAAGGCCGGACATACTTTTGAGAACCACTGTACATCTTTGATGCCCCCTGTGTATATTCTCTCTCTTTTAGCTTGTTTTCTATGTGGTGGTTAAGTCTCTGTACACCCTGGGCCACAGTTTGTCTTTGATCGCACTCATTACCGGGAGCGCCATCCTCTGTCTATTCAGGTGAGATATAATCAGTCTTTCACTATTTTTGACCAGGGCCCACACAGTTAGGGCTTAATGTAGAAAAGTGCCATTTAAGACAGTTATGTTTAGTAGAAAACATTTAGTCCTGTGCAGCGTGAGATTGAATTAACACACCATAGATGCTGTGATGAATGATTGATTTCACCTCTGTCCCCCTCTGTACAGAAAACTCCACTGCACACGGAACTATATTCACCTCAACCTGTTTTTTTCTTTCATCCTGAGAGCGGTGGCAGTCCTCGTGAAGGACGATATCCTCTTTTCTCATAGCACACAGTGTTCTGAGCAGTCTTCACTGGTGAGTATAGTGGTTAATCAGTTATTATATTCATTCATTAATCTTCATCCACTAATCCATTGTCACAGGGGGCAGCAGCTCCAGCAGGGGACACCAAACGTCTATTCCCGAGCCACATTTGCCAGCTCTGACTGGGGGGATCTCGAGGCGTTCCCAGGCCAGTGTCGAAATATAATCTCTCCACCTAGTCCTGGGCCTACCCCGAGGTCTCCTCCCAACTGGACGTGCCTGGAACCCCTCTCTAGGGAGACGTCCTGGGGGCATCCTTACCAGATGCCCGAACCACCTCCACTGGCTCCTCTCAATGCAAAGGAGCAGCAGCTCTACTCCAAGTTCCTCACGGATGACTGAGCTTTTCACCCTATCTCTAAGGGAGACGCCAGCCACCCTTCTGAGAACTCATTTCAGCTGCATGTACTCGTGATCTAGTTCTTTCGGTCATGACACAGCCTTCATGACCATAGGTGAGGGTAGGAACGAAAATTGACCAGTATATCGAAAGCTTTGCCTTCCGGCTCAGCTCTCTTTTCGTCACAACGGTGCGGTAAAGTGAATGCAATACCGCCCCCGCTGCTCCGATTCTCTGGCCAATCTCCCACTCCATTTTCTCCTCTCTCGCGAACAAGACCCCGAGCTGCTTGAACTCCTTCACTTGGGGTAACACCTCATTTCCTACCTGGAGGCCCTCCATCGGTTTCCTGCTGAGAACCATGGCCTCAGATTTAGAGGTGCTAATCCTCATCCCAACCACTTCTATATTTTTTTTTTATAAATATGTTTCAATAATAAAACAAGTAATGGCAACACAAATGAGAGAGCAGCCCGGACAGTAGACTAAGTAGAACCACCCCATCCAAACAGATAATTATTTACAGAAGGTTTTTTCTCTTACGTATACAGTAAAAGCAGCTTGACGTTTTAATCATCAGGCTCATGCATACGGAAAATACTGAGTTCGATGTTGGTAATATATAATAATTTGTCATCAGCTGAGAGTGGGACTCTTCTCAGTGTAAAGCATCGAGTTAAAAGATTCAAGGAGGAATCATCATTCAGCAGAAGTGTAATTTGTTAAAAAGGAAATATTTTAAGGGGACACTGCAAGTTTGAATACTACTTAAGGCATACCGACAATTTCCAAAGGTTCCAGAGAGGACAATGCAGATTGGTTCTGAACAGCCCAGTATAGATGTATATAATATTTTATTTAAAGACTTAGCTTTAAGATTTTCCTAGATGAGAATAGTTTCATAACAGGAGGCAACAATGGCTTTGTTCCTCATTGCACACCAAAAAAACAAAGAGCAGTGTAAATATTTTCAACATTATGTTGATGTTGTAGATCTTGGAGTGCACACAGACTGCCTTCTATGGTTATATCAGAAATGGCATGTACACTACTATCCCTCCTCTTAGGACAACTGATGGAGTTTGAACTGATCAAGAGTTTGGAATTCTGGGATACTGTGACACATGGGTTACAATTTGATAAGAATATTTTGGGTCTGTGTGTATACATCAGATTAGTCAGATTTTGTGTCCATACTAGCATTATTCAAGTGTTTAATTGAGCATAAGACTAAAACAACTGAGGATTTGAAGGGAAGTTAAGCCCACCAGCACCTTTTGCTGCTGCCAAGCAGAATTCGAATTTGTGGTCTTTTCCAAATAATGTTATGTACACTCTTTTGCATGTGCAATTATCTTAGAGCGGGAGGGTGAGATTGGACGGAGATGTAAACATTGACACGGGTAACAATTTATTTTCAAAATGGGGATGTTTGTCTGAAATTAATTTGGAAACATTCTTTGTCTGCTTGTACATGCTGTAGAACAAACCTTACCTCTCAGGTATTACATTCGCATGGAACTATTTTGTAAAACGCAATTACATTCAGTATGAATCAATCAATCAATCTTTTTTTTTTATAATGCCTTTTTACATCAGCAGTTGTCACAAAGTGCTTTCACAAAAACACCAGGCCATAAGTATGAACATCTATCAGTGAAATTACTTTTGCTATTGTCATGTCCTGGCATGGCTGGCTTGGCTAGTTATGAATAACATTAGCGGTTAACAGTCAAGGTTAACTTAGGGCTGCGGTTAGGCATGACAGAACTGGTGTTAGGGTTAGGAATGAGGTTAGGGTTAGGTAATGGTTAAGGTTAGGCATCACTGTCCTGAGGTTAGGATGAAGGTTAAGGGTAGGGTTACAAAAACAGAAAAACGCCTGTTTAAACAACACAATTCCCCCCAAAATAATGATTGACTCTCGCTGGAGTCGAGCTTGTAACCATTGGACTGAAAGTCGGTTGGGGAAACACCTGACCACCGTCCCAAACCACAATGCCCTTGCAAACAGCCACTCTATTTAACTATGAATATGTTCATAATTGCCCCTTCTGGTATGTTTCCGAAGGTAGGTAAATGGCGCTTTTAATATGTTGACCCGGGAACGTAATCGCAAATCATTAAGGACCAATAGCACTGAGATATGCTAATTTAGAACATAGTAGTACTGCTGATATGTTTATACTGTACAGAATTGCATTTTCCAAAATATTTATATACTGTATGTATGTAATTTCTGCAATGTTCTGTTGTGTACAACGTAAGGACTAAAATGTGTCCAGACCAAAGTATGATTGCACTAGAGAATCTGTAAAGGAATTGGGATGCTACTCAAGTTTTTTTATAGTAACCAACTGGATATATTCTAATTGATTTTGTAAACAGTTATTGAACCAAATGTCTCAAAGACATTTAGAACAATGGGTATTGAATATGCTGCATTTCCTACAAAGTAAGATGTGATGCTCAGAATACTTTACTCCGACAGGAGTGTACGATCAACATCAGGAAATGCTTTCAGAGAAATGGCAAATAGCACAGGAAATAGAACGGACATCCCTGTTACAACCCTCTTACAATACACAATTGGGATGGGTACATCTAGCCAGTAGAAACCATTGCGATGGTAGAAAAAATAATAATTTGAATCAAACTAAATGTTTTTGGGCCTGCCTGCAAATATTGCTATTCATGCCAATTGAAAGGTTTCTCAGCATCCTTTGAAAGTACAGCAAGCAAAGGTTCATTATCCGTTAAAGCATGTAAAGTAAAAGCAGGATGATATCAGAAACTAAGCATGATTTGAATCATGGTGAAGCACATAATCCATGACTGGTTCTAGGCAACATGCAATAACATTTACATATAACTACATCTGTATTGGAGCAATAAAGGATTACATTAATATTTTTCATATTAGACAGACATTTACAGCCCTGTTTCCAAAAAAGTTGTGATGCTGCGTAAAATGCAAATAAAACTAAATACAATGATGTATTTTATTGAAAATAGTATAAAGGCAACATAGCAAATGTTGAAACTGAGAAAATCTATTGGTTTTGGAAAAATGCATGCCCATTTGGAATTTGATGCTAGCAACACATTTCTAAAGATTTGGGACAGGGGCATGTTTACCACTGTGTTGCATCACCTCTTCTTTTAACAGTACTCGTAAAAGAAGCATTTGAGAACTGACAAGACCATTTGCTATAGTTTTGAAAGTGAAATCACATCCTGTTCTTGCTTGATATAGGATTGTAACTGCTCAACAGTTCAGGCTCCGTTGTATTTTTTGTTTCATCACGTGGCAAAAGTTTTGAATAGGGGACAGGTCTGGACTGCATACTGGCCAGTTTAGCATCCGGACCCTTTTACCATGGAGCCATGCTGTTGTAATACATGCAGAATGTGTTTTGGCATCTTGAAATAAACAAGGCCTTCCCTGAAAAAGAGGTCCGTATGGCAGCATATGTTGCTCCAAAACCGGTATATATTGTTAAGCATTCATGGTGCATTCACAGATGTTCATGGCACCCATGCCATGTGCACTAATGCACCAATCTATGCACTCCCTTTAGCTGCTGTCGAAGATCCTATTTAGTCAATTCATCATCTGTGTATTATGGCTATGACAAGTAAAGCAATATCCCCTGAATAAATCTCTTACTGCTCGTACATAGTCAGATATGTATGTATTTTTGTTTCTCAAGCAAAAAGTTTGACTTTCTGAGGTGAATATCAAAGACAAAATAAATAACTTACTTTCTAGCTAGCGAATACTAACTTTCGTTAACTGTTTATACACTCGATACACTTGTTGCAATTGTGAAAAAAACTGACCGGTAAAAGGAAGTACACATTTATTTGATACGAGAATTATATTATGAAAACTACAACTTTATCCTGAGGATTATAACATTGACATGTTCTTTGTGGTTAACATCACCACTTTGGAGGTTTGGAGTATTTTAGAGTAGTTTTCTGTTTGCAATTGTCAGGATTGGGTGTAGTGGAGAGGAGGAACCAAGAGCAGGCAAAGGGTGGCAGTTGATGCTAATCTTTTATTGTAAAAGAAACACAGAGCACTTTGAATAAACTGAAATAAAGCAAAACAAGTTGACCAAAACAGAACTCACCACTGACATCAACTCCAACTGTGACATGGAACAGTGACCTACAAATGAGGGGAGCAGAGGAGAAACATTCAAACACATACTGATGACTAAATTGGGGCCTGGTGTGAGAGACAATTGGAGATAAGACAAATGAAGGAGACCGGCATGAGTACATGAACCATGGGAAACCGGGAAAAAGCAGGAGATGACGGCGCTGTCCGTCACCTCACCATCACAGCAATGCAGCTTTGTGATAGGGGTACACACGGTTTCCATTCATGAATTTGTTTGATGCTAATAATGCAAATTACTGACTGAGACAGAGAAATGTTTCACTTTATGTGAAATGAATCAAGAATATATGAAGGTGTCACTTATTGATTTGAATTACAGTATATTTATATTGATGTATATCGATTTATATTGAGATGCACCTGTAGATACATAGTTGGGACTTGGTGTTGAGTTCCCAGTATGTTACTTTGTATAGTATTATTAATCATGCATATTTTTCCAGATTGGATGCAAGGCAAGTCTGGTGATTTTTCACTATTTCATCATGGCCAACTTCTTCTGGTTGCTAGTTGAGGCCCTCTACCTACATACGCTGCTGATTGTCATCTTCTCTGAAAACAGACACTTCATCGTCTACCTTCTCATTGGTTGGGGTAAGTTTACTTAGTAAATGCAATTTATTAACACTGACGAGTAATATATTGAAATAATAAGTTGAATAATGTGATGAATTTGATTTAATATCATTTATTCCACTACATCTGATCCATCTTTGCTTTGGTCATCATCGTTCTGCCTGTTTTAGGAATCCCAACCGTTTTTGTTTCTGCTTGGATTTTTGCAAGGATATATTTTGAGGACACTGGGTAAGTCACCTTGCACACCATGAATATACATTAGTGCTAGTAATTTTTATGGGTTATTGCATCTACTTATTGTAGATGCACTATTTGTCTTGGATTATACAATAGAATAATGGCAACCTTTGTTACTTTGATTTATTGCTCAAATTAGAACATCGTGTTGTGCTTGGGTTTGTATGGGCAGAGATGCCTCTGTGTATTTTTGTTATACCCTTATATAACATAGCTTTTACTGTCCCTTCAGATGCTGGGAACAGAATAATGAACCAATCCCCCTCTCTGTGATCAATGGTCCGATAATTGTAGCTATCATGGTGGGTGTCTGTCATCTATCTATTCCTATTTAAATCCCTTCACCAGGTGCAGGAGTGGGGATGGGTAGCTACTGTAATCCTCCTGGAAAAACATGAATACAGTTGAGTCTGTTGGATGTCACCATTTCAGCTCTGAGGCCTTTTTTAAGTCCGTCCTCCTCCCTATTGCAGTGGCTGTAATTCCTTCTACCACATGCTGGGTAAACCCCCTTTTACACCCAGGCATTTACTAAACAGAAGGTGTCCACAAGATAAGTAAATGCCACACTGAGAGTGCAAGCCAAACAGCACTCTATGTTCTTTACGGCGCTATTATTGAACAGAGCCTTATTATTGACTCTGCTCAAATGAATAGGGAGTAGAGAGCGAGTTGGTACATGGCCAGATTATAGTCAGGTGTAAATACTGGAGAGGTGTAAGAATGGAATAGCAAGATCAATTTAGAGGTATGTAGTTTCTATGAATATATTCAAATTGATGCAGTGAATGTATATATTTTACTATAAATCCTGAAATAAAAATGTCTCCTGTCTAAACATTATATATTGTAGCGCATGTGTTTATTGTTTCCCCTTATCTTATTGCATTACATACAGCATGTATACTACTTATATCTAAACTTACCACCCTTCGAAACTATATGCAAAAACCAATTTGACCAAATTTTTTTTTATGATAATGTACCGTAATATTTGTGGATTGTGTTTCCAGATTAACTGCATCTTGTTCATCCGAATTATAAGAATTCTTCTTCAGAAACTGAGGTGTCCTGACGTTGGTGGCAACGACCAATCACAATACAGGTAAGTGCACTTCGGCGACCGACAGTGAACACTCAACAATGCTGTTTGGATTGACGGCAATAACATGTCGTATTTTATGTGTCTTGTTGGGCCAAATATATCACTGTATTAGCTGGCTGCAGAGTAAAACCTAGATCCGGGCTACGCTATAGACGTTGACCAGACAGCACGTCTGCCTTCACAAAGAAATATTTCCATCTTGACAGCGAGGAGATTTAAAGGCTAAAAGTCAGGTGGTGATGCTAAAACCGGATGAGCTGGTGCCTGCTGCTACAGGATAATCCCCCGTGAAGTTAACCTGATCACAGGTTGGCACTCAGCAGTCAGTACCCCTTTAAAATTTCAGATGCACCCTATTCTCTACATAGTGCACTACTTTTGACTGGGGGCCATAGCACGCTATAGTGTGAAAAGGGTTCCATTTAGGACTGAGACTTTAATCTCACTGGAGCACAAAGCCGTCCCTGAGGCAGCTGATGGCAGCCATGCAGGCTGTTTTCCCCAAAAAGTTCTGAGGACATGTTCAGCAGCCAGAAGAGTAGTTTCACCAAGTGCAAAATTGACTGTGTAATCTGTCCAGGGTTGTTCCTTTATTGCAAAAACTAAAAGTCTACCTCTTCAGTAAAATAGGTTTCTAATCAAAGATACAACCAAACAAATCACAAAGACATCCATCACATCCAGTCACAAGCTTGATGTAGAAATTGCCTGCAAGGAACATGGGCTTATATCCCTTAAGTAAAAGTATCCAATACTTAAAATGTCATCAAATGTATCTACACTGCATGCACAATTTTTTGGCAATTGAGTATTCTGATTGTAGCATTATATCTATGCACATTTTCCAAGTCCAAACTATATAAACTTAAATGCTCATTGGATTGAAATGGCTAAACAATTGATAAGTGGCCTCCAGAAAATCAAATGTTTTGTTGCGAATAGTCAACAAATTGTCAACAAAAGATGCAAATTTACTGTAATAGACTTGAGAAGATTTCAATGTGAAGCTACAGTACCAGGAACCCATTATCCTCCATCGCCACCCTATTCCAGAACTTCAACCTACCTGGAGTGTCCAGAAGCACAAGATGTCAAGTACTCAGAAACAGGGCCGAAGTCAAGAAGGCTGAAAGAAGACCACCACTGAATAAGATTCACACATTGAAGTGTATAGATTGGGCAAAGAAATACCTGAATACCTGATTTTTCTAAGGTTTTATGGACAGATGATATGAGAGTAACTCTTGATGGACCAGGTGAATGGGCCCGTGGCTGGATCACTAATGGACACAGGGCACCACTTTGAGTCAGGGGGAAGTGGAGGAGGGGTACTGGTATGAGCTGCTATCATTAAGGATGAGTTAGTTGGACCTTTTAAGGTTGAAGACAGACTGGAAATCAACTCCCAAACATATTGCTAGTTTATGGAAGATATCTTCTTCAAGCAGTGGTACAGGAAGAAGTCCTCATTATTCAAGAAGGCCATGATCTTCATGCAGGACAATGTTCCATCACATGCATCCAAGTAATCCAGTGCTTGGCTAGCAAAGATGCCTGAATAATGATCTGGTCAACTTCCTCACCTGGCTTAAATCTGATTGAGAACTTGTGGGCCCTCCTCAAATGTGAGATTTATAGTCAGGGAAGACAATACACCTCTTTGAACAGCATTTGTGAGAATGTGGTTGCTGCTTCAGCGAAAGTTGATTGAGAACAGGTCAAGAAACTTCCATGGATGGAAGGCTTATGGCAGTTATTGAAAAGACGGATGGTTATGTTGGTTACTGAATATTTAACAAAAGACACACATTTGAACTGTCATTTTTTTGTTACTTGTTTGTTATACTTAATAAATTGTGAGTTGGTAGAAAGAAATAAGTTGGTAGAAATTATTTTTGTAATTTAGTTGCCTAATAATTCTGCACACATATTCTCCTGAGAAAGATCAAACTCACTTTTCCTTTATTAAACATTAAGGTTCAATTATATTTTGGATTGACATAAAGCATTATGATTGTTCAACAATAAAATGAATCTTGAGAAATATGCTGTGCCTAATAATTGCGTACGTGGTGTGTATATATATATATATATGCTCTATGATGATATATTTGTAGAATGATGGGCAACCATAGAGAAGTGTTGCAGTTGTACAGGTATCCTGCTGAAGGCTATTTTGCTACTCTCCAATAAATGCCCACGCTGCAGTGCTGCATGTTCTGTTTAATCATGCTGCACATTTTCTGGTTATGTATTAGTTATTTCATAGAAAATGTAATGCTGATTAGTTGAAATCTGACTGTGTATACCACGGGTGGGCACATGCACAGGTAAGGCTGAACCTGTGCAGAGCACATGCTATGTTGTGCCCTTTCCAGTTGACATGTGCCCGTCCGCCATTGGTGAGGTGCGTCGCGCACGCCAACAACCATGCGCCGTCCATCTTTTTTATGCGCCACTCACTCCAACACACTGTTCGTCTGTGTGAGCCGACAGCTCCATCCACTTTTTCATGCCCCTCAGAAGGTCTGTGCACGGTACTGTAGTGAGGGGTGAGAGAGAGTAGTTCGAAAGGTTTTCTGCTTAAAATTTTGCCGGGGGACAGCTAAAGAAATGAGTGCAAGGGAACGTAAACTTAGTGATAAATAAATGTATAATCATACTTTATTTTTAGTAAATATATGTTATCATAGAAGTTCACATGTTGGAAGTCCTTAGGGAAGGATAGTTACTCCTTTCATCACGAGCCCAAGACTGGTCAGAA
>JACXGJ010006204.1:14280-35540 GCA_016801105.1 Esox niger
ACCCATAACTCAGGGATGCCTACAATGGCATGTGTCCTTGGGACCAACCTAGACCCATAACTCAGGGATGCCTACAATGGCATGTGTCCTTGGGACCAACCTAGACCCATAACTCAGGGATGCCTACAATGGCATGTGTCCTTGGGACCAACCTAGACCCATAACTCAGGGATGCCTACAATAGCATGTGTCCTTGGGACCAACCTAGACCCATAACTCAGGGATGCCTGCAATGGCATGTGTCCTTGGGACCAACCCAGACTGTTCACAGGTCAAGAACTCAGGGATGTCAAGTCTGGTCACTTGGATTTACTTATGTGGGTGTGATTATCAGTAGCCTCATAAGCACAAGTGTGAAGAAGAACGAGGAGTGCCGTAATAATCTATATTCCAAAGTAATACAATTTATTCCAATCAAGTATAATAGTTACAATACAAAACATAGTTAAATAACAACATGATTCAACATCCTCCCAACTAGTCTAAAAGCCTATAAAGTATACAATAAGAAACACTATAGCACAAAGATATTTTAGGAGCTTCTGGTAACAAAAAGTAATAAAAATGACTACAACACAACGTGTTGGGAGGTCTCTTTAATGAGGACAGACTCAAATAACGTTTCGGAGACATGGCTATTTATCACAAAAATCAGACATACCTAAAACATTCCCCCAAATAGTCATTAGCATTACTTTATATTTGAAAACAATGAACACAAAGTACAGGAAATGGATGGGGCATTGCCACCTGTTGTTGTCAGACATGCAAAAAGGACAATTATTTCTACAATGTTCTTGTGAAGTGTTTGGATTTTCCCCGTTCCCCATTAAGGGCAGAACTGGCTGTTATGCTTTAATGTACTGTACAGGTTATGGGTCAAACACTACAGACAAATGTCCACAATATCATGCATGTAGTTACATTCCAGTTTGCTCAGAGTTTCACACCTCTCCAGGTGAGCTCAGGAGGATGGGACTGATGGCTCACACCTGGTGTTCCAGATCTTCAGAGAAGCAAATATCGTTCAGGACCCCTGACTAACATCATTGTTAGAAATCCGCCGTTTTGTAGTGTTTGAAATAATGATTGCGTACCCGGCCATTAAGGGAGAACGGAATCCAATTATTTATCACAGCATTTGATAGTCTATTGATTATGATGTTACAGACTCGATGTCACCTCGCTCAGTCCCAATTCAGTCTCAATTCAGTCTCAACTCAGTCTCAACTAAGTCTCAACTCAGTCTCAACTCAATCTCAACTCATTCTCAACTCAATCTCAAAGAAACCTCTTGTTGTACCTCTGCTCATCGACATCCCAACCTGGAATACATATCAGAGTACTGTAAACCCATTGGCTAATTACTGTTGCGCTTTGAAGGAACGTGACTTCCTGTGTACGGATATTCTTTTGTCATCTGATCATAACAAGCATACCTTCTTCATACACTTCAACATCACTAAGTTGGAGACTTTGTGAGGCCAGACACACCTCGTTGTCTGGCCCCACCTCGTTGTCTGGCTCCATTCTTCCTCCACAGACATTTCTCATTACACTACAGTACTGACCAGATTAGCCCATAACCAGAATATATTGGCCATATACCACACCTCCTCTGTTCTTACTGCTTAATTACTCTCACAGTCCGTTGCATACAGCATAGTGTCTTTGTAACTTTGTGTGTATGTGGTTTCAGGAGGTTGGCCAAATCTACTCTGCTGCTGATCCCTCTGTTTGGCATCCATTATGTTGTCTTTGTGTCACTCAATGAATCCATGGCAAATTACAAAATCTTCTTTGAACTCGCCATGGGGTCCTTTCAGGTAAAACAGGGCCTTTTTGCATATTTAATTCCTTGTAATATCCTTTGTCTACATTTAGCATTTGTATTGCAGACTGGTTGATTTTGGTTGTTTATTTTGGTTGACTTTCCTTCTGTTTTCTACTGGCAGGGCCTCGTGGTTGCCATCTTGTACTGTTTTTTAAACAGTGAGGTAAGCTGTCTTATAGATCGGTTTTCATTTTCTGGAGTTACAGTGATTAAATTGACAAACTCATGTTAAAGTGAATTAGTTTTGATAGAATTTTCTTTGAATCTAGTTAGGGTCTATTGGAAGCAAAGTCCAGTCTTGAAAGAAAGCTCTAGTGTATATGATTAAGATAAATGTTCAAAATATAGTCACAGAACAATTTTGTAATTGTGGTTGATAAAACATTTCATTTTAAGTTGTGGTCTGCTTTATATTTCATTGTAGTTAAACAGTAAGTTTAAAAGATTATGTAGCAGTGTTATGTAATTTTTTCCTCTGTGATAAGACATTTACCTTCCTAATTCAGGTCCAAGGGGAACTGAAGAGAAAATGGCAAAGTATATGCTTAAACTGCCATATGGCCAAAAACTCCAACAAACACAACACCTATGCTTCCAGAAATGGCTCAGAGAACATGGCACAGTTCCAACGTATTTCCCGTGCCCAGTCCTTTCTACAGACTGAGACCAGTGTCTTGTGATGGGTTTGTTCCCATTAAACCGCTATGGAACTCTGGTAAATAAACACTACATAAATCAAAACGCAGCCCATCATTATGGCCACTGAAAGCTTAGATTGGCCCAGGGTATTGGCAGAGTAATTGTCGCAGTGATGTTTTAATCTAGGATCTTCTTAAGAGTTTGTCACAAAATGTGGGTTTGGAGGGAAAAAAACTCGGCAGATGGCATAAAGAGATTTTTTTAAACTGATTATGAATAAATTACACTGTATTGCAGGAATGTCATACTTTATATAAGCAGATAATTAGTGGATTCCAGAGAGAAGAGCTCTTTTTGCATTGCTTTACCTCTCTCTATGGCTCTATGTGCTAACAGGGATGTCACACTGTGCTTAGTGACCTTATGTGACATCCACCCATGTGTTGTGAAGTATATATAGTGTACTACTTTTGACATTCTATTACTATTCCCTTTGTTCAAAGGTAGTAAATGGGATTTTCTATAGAATTGCTTGTGATCACTTATCGACTGAAAAGAAAACTCAAAAGATTTACAGATTGAAATATTTTAAATCAAATTCTAATTTCTGATATACACAGTTTCTTTAAAGTGGGCGATTTCATTGTTTTAATATAATGACTGAGCATAAGCGTTCACAGAGTGTCTGGAGTTTGTTCAGGAATTTGAGGAAACTGATAAGTTGAGTTTATGTGAGAAAAGGTTATTAAAGTGTAATAATGACAAATATCTACAATGTGTGTAAGTTCCTAAATTGCTTGAAGTTATTGCCTCACTACAAGCAACTATGTGATAAAAGCCAGTTGTGGCTTTTAAATGTGACCTTTTCTCACATGTCCTCCAAAGATGTCTTGTTGGATCATTCAGTAATCACATGAGGTTTGTCATTGTTGTGTTTTCACTGTGACAGAGCCCTGTTGTTTTTAACGTAGATAATCGTTATTTCACAAAGTTCAAACACAAAGCATTAGTTGTGGGAGTGCAATATGACCAGATGATGCTGCTCTCGTCCCTCCTCAACCCTGCTCACTGGGACTTAGAGAGTTGCATGTATAGAGGCAGTCCAAAAAGGACTTCGACCAGTTCAGGAACCAGTTGTCCACATGAATTGTTATTTCCCTTGAACTGTGCAAAAAAGGACTATAAAGGGTTCTTCGTCTCTTCTTGCATGGAAACCATGTATTTGGTTCCAGGGAGAACCCTTTTTGGAAAGAGTTCTACCTGTTATCAAATAAACAGTTATCCAACAATAACCTAATACTGTGCATGCTTTTTCTACTCCCCTGTGAATCTGCCTGCAAATCCAAATCTGACTTATATGGTATCTTACGTATTCTTTCAAATGACTTAGCAAAGGATGATAGTAAGAACACTGAAAAGAAAATCAGTAAACCAGAAATATTTTTGCACGGTACACTCTAAGAAAAATGTTACGTACTGATTCTTCAGCTGTCCCTTTGGAGAATCCGTTTTTGGTTCCTGGTTGAACATTTTGTAAATAGAACCTAGGACAAGGTATGTGTCTTTGGTTGTTTATTTATTACGTTGATAAATGACTCCCACTTGCAGGATACTGATATAGTACTCAGATAAGCCTTGGCTGCCCGCTTACTCCTTTAATATATGAATATTACACAATAAAAAAAATGTTGACGATAGCTTTAGAGCTCAGTAAGAGAAACACTGACTCATAATAAAGCTTCGTCATTGCAGCCAGATGTTTTAATCCTAGTTGCAGCATACCAGCAGTGCCCAGGAATCCAAAAGAGGACAGTGCAAAATGGGCTTAGCAGCAATATGAGTGAAGGGGGGATGTCGGACAGGTCTGCCTTGCCTAGTGGTTGTTGGCCGGGGAATGTGTAGACATCTTATCAAAGGAGGCTGGGTTATATGTGACAAAACAGCTAGGAGAGATTCTGGGTAGATAAGTGGCAGAATTGCTTTGGAGGGTTCTGGGTAGGATCATTTACAGGACGATCTGTTAAAAACCATACGTTGTTCTATGTACATACAGAATACAAAATCATCTTTCTAACACCAGACAGGGTTCCTCTATAGGAACAAACCAAAGAACCCTATATCACCTCTTTGCTTAGAGTGTAGATTTTGTTTTGTCTGTGGTTTATTTGCTGTTTGAACTGAATATTGTAGCTGAGCTGAACTGTGATTCTAGTTATTCTAATGTAATTGTGTTAAAACATGAAACACACTAGGACTGTCAAGGTTATGTATCTACACTAGTTAAACTGGGCATTTTATACTGAACAAAAATACTAACGCAACATGGTAAGTGTTGGTCCCATGTTTCCTGAGCTTAAATAGAATATTCCAGAAATGTTTCATTTGCACAAAAAACGTTTTCTCAAAAGCTGTTTGCACAAATTTTTTATATCCCTTTTAGTGGGCATTTCTCCTTTGCCAACAAAATCCACACAGCTGACAAAAAAAATGTCACGTTACTAATTTTGTTCAGTGTACACATTGCCACCAAAATTATTACTTCTGTGGATGGAGGTTTAAGATGAGATTGTTGACAACAAAACAGTGCATCATTTTAATATATGGCATGTAAGTGTTTAGAGGAGTCAAATTGTATACCATATACAGTACAGTGTTGACTTAATGCGAAGTACTGCTATGTCATGTTTGCTAAGATATTACTCCGCATTTCTTTCTGCAGACACCATGAATGTTATAACACATAACCGACGATCAATCTGTTGTACATATGGTATTATGTGAATGTAACTGTCATCTTTTAGGATTTATGCTTTTTTATGTGTTAATTCGGCATTAAGACTATATGTCAAAGCTATCTCTGATATGTCATATAACCATGTTGTGCTTGTAAATATACTCAAATGTAATTTTTTTGTAGATACAGTAAATTATCTAGTCTGGACTATTCACACGTATCCATCCTGCTGAACAAACTAACCCTGGCTGAGATGGTAATTTCAGGTGCAAAATGTTGATTACAAAAAGCGAGGAAATGGCCATACTATGAACCCTTTTTTCCCTCACAAAGTGTTTTTAAACTGAGAAGGTGAAGATTTTTGGACTTGAGGTCTTAACAGAATGAGACATAAGCTCCAACAATTCTTTCAAACATGAATAGTCACAAATGGTTAATCTACAGTAACACTTTTCCTTGATCACTTCAAGAGAACTCATCAATTTGCCATTCAAAATGTGGCCAGGATTGTGTCCTATTTGTTATGCATGTTTGCCAGCATTGCAGTCCATCAAAATGTTAACAGTGCCTAATGCTTGCTTTTTAATCATAGTTATCTAGTCCATTTGCTGTTGTTACAAATGTGTCCCAAATTGCAAACTGTCCCCTAAATTGTCCATTAATTTAGACCAGCTCCGGTCAAAAGTAATGAACAAAATAGAGAATACAGAGTCATGTAGGAGGTAATCATATTTGCATATAGTGGTCAAGGAGATGAATCAGTGGAGTAACTTCCACAGCTCTCACAATTAATATGTTGCTTTTGGTGAACATGACTGACGTATCCTTGTACTGATTGTCTTGATTGCCAATCTGAATGTGCTTTCAACTCCTTGTCAATCATTGTCCTGCCTAATGTTGACATTAGTTAGCAGAAAGTAGGAGCACAAACATATTGGGGACATATTGGGGACTGGGTTATTTATTGAACAAAATGTATTTTTGCCTTTATGGTCAGATTCCAACCAGGAGAAACCCTCCCACCATGGGGCCATTTTGTAAGGTTGCATGAAAAAACATTTTTATATCGTTTTAGCAACTTGCTTTTGAATGACGCATCGTTCAATGCCTGGGTATGTATGTCCCAACATTATGAAGAATAAACATGACTTTCAATACATTTACTGTTTTGTCTTCATTATTGATTAGATGTATTTATGACAACTAATTACTTTCAAATTCTTATGCAAATGACCTTTATTTTTATTTACTTGTATTCTATAGGTGACACTCAAAATTCAATATAATTTGATTATCAAATTCCAAATATTGATGTCTGTTGATTGCAAGTCACTTTTGGGTCACTCAGAACAGTACAGGTGCTGGTCATATAATTAGAATATCATCAAAAAGTTGATTTATTTCAGTAATTCCATTCAAAAAGTGAAACTTGCATAATGTGTACATTCCATTATGAATCTCCCCAACATTTTTGTATGGGTTTTGTTTCACAATCATTGTAGTGGTTTCACAATCCAGGGTGCGGTTATCCCTGTTGCTTGTACACACTTCTTTTCCTTCCCTCCGCCTCTCTGTGAACAGCCGGCCTCTTTGGCAATGACCTTTTGTGTCTTGCCCTCCTTGTGCAAGGTGTCAATGGTTGTCTTTTGGACAGCTGCCAAGTCAGCAGTCTTCTCCATGATTGTGTAGCCTACAGAACTGAGAGACCATTTAAAGGTCTTTGCAGGTGTTTTGAGTTAATTAGCTGATTAGTGTGGCACCAGGTGTCTTCAATATTGAACATTTTCACAATATTCTAATTTTCTGAGATACTGATTTTGGGGTTTTCATTAGATGTCAGTTATAATCATCAAAATTAAAAGGAATGAAAACTTGAAATATATCAGTCTGTGTGGAATGACTGTATACCTAATCTATGGTACACAATTTCGTATGATATGGTATATTAGGTTAGGTTACATTACAACGTGCAACCAAAATGTATAATACATTACAAATTGCAAAAACGTTACATACAGTCCCCTCCAAAAGTATTGGAATGGCAAGGCAGATTAGGATATACCACACATTGTTTGAACCCAACCCTGCTTTTTTTTCCTTGGACAACTTTTGATTGATACTGACCACTACAGACTGCACAGGGGCTGCAGTTTTGTGGATGCTCTGACCCAGTCATCTAGCCGACGCTTCCCCATTTTTCCTGCTTCTAACACATCAACTTTGAGGACAGAATGTTTACTTGTTGCCTAATATATCCCACCCACTGACAGGTGCCATGATAAGAAGATTTTAATTGTTATTCACTTCACCTGTCAGTGGTCATACTGTTAAGGTTGATTGGTGTATATACACATACATATACAGACAGGTGACTAATTAAAGGGAAAGCAGTATATGTATAGTATTAGTATTATTTTCATCCTTACACCCTGTGGGAAGTGATTGCCAACCCGGAAGCTGCAAGCACTATGCTCTATACATTTGTTGTTACCACCCTATAGTGGTCATGTTCTCTGAATAAACCTTGGTCATAAATGTACTGCCACAGCTCTGGATTACCTTCCAAACATGTATCCCAAATTGATCCCCTACGGTACAGCAAAAGTAGGGCACTATTTTGGGAATGGGTTTCCATCTGAGGCAGCTGCTATGCAATGGCATTTTAATCTAATTGTCATTACCTATCATTGTACAAGAGAAGCAATTAAAACAAGGCTAAGCCTATGGAAACTAAGTAGGCTATATGCAAGTAATATTATATATCTTTCCAATTTTCTTATACTACTTAAAAACTGAGGAAAGGCAATTTGAAAACCTCATCCAATGAGGGAAAAAAAGTATTTGATCCCCGGCTGATTTTGCACGTTTGCCCACTGACAAAAAAATTATCAGTCTGTAATTTTAATGGCATTTTAACAGTGAGAGAGAGAGAGTAACAACAAAAAAACAGAAAAAAATATAATAAATTGATTTGCATTTTAATTAGGAGAATAAGCATTCGACCCCTCTGCAAAACATGACTTAAGACTTGATGGCAAAACCCTTGTTGGAAATCAAAGAGGTCAGACGTTTCTTGTAGTTGGCCATCAGGTTTGCACACATCTCAGGAGGGATTTTGTCCCACTCCTCTTTGCAGGTTTTGAGGTAGATGTTTCGTAACTCAAACCTTCAGCTCCCCCAACAGATTTTCAATGGGATTAAGGTCTGGAGACTGGCTCCAAGACCGTAATGTGCTTCTTTTGAGCCGAGCGTTTTGGGTCATTGTCATGCTGGAAAGCCCTCCACGACCCATTTTCAATGCCCTGGATGAGGAAACGAGGTTCTCACTCAAGATTTGACACATGGCCCTGTCCATCGTCCCTTTGATGCAGTGAAGTTGTTCTGTCCCCTTAGCAGAAAAACACCCCCAAAGCATAATTCTTCCACCTCCATGTTTGATGGTGGTGTTGGTGTTCTTGGGGTCATATGGAGCATTCCTCCTCTTCCAAACACAGCGAGTTGAGTTGATTCCAAGGAGCTCAATTTTGGTCTCATCTGACCACAAGACTTTCACCCAGTTCTCCTCTGAATCATTAAATGTTCATTGGCAAACTTCAGACGGGCCTGTACATGTGCTTTCTTGAGCAGGGGGACCTTGAGGGTGCTGCAGGATTTCAGTCCTTCACGGCGTAGTGTTACCAATTGTTTTCTTGGTGACTTTGGTCCCAGCTGCCTTGAGATCATTGACAAGATCCTCCTGTGTAGTTATGGGCTGATTCCTCACCGTTCTCATGATCATTGCAAATCCATGAGGTGAGATGTTGCATGGAGCCCCAGACCAAGTTAGATTGACAGTTCTTTTGTGTTTCTTCCATTTGCGAATAATCACACTGGCCATGTTGAAGAGTTTGAAATTGATTGATGGTGGTGGTGGAGAGTTTGGGATTGATTGATTGTTTCTGTGGATAGATGTTTAGTATACAGGTAACAAGCTGAGATTAGGAGCACTCCCTTCATCCCCTCTCAATCAGAAATCTTTCTGATTGAGAGCGGATGAAATACTTATTTCCCTCATTACAATGCAAATCAATGTATAACATTTTTGACATGTTTTTTTGTTGTTTTTCTGTCTCTCACTGTTCAAATAAATTTACCATTACAATTGTAGACTGATCATTTATTTGTCAGTGGTCAAACATACAAAATCAGCAGGGCATCAAATACTTTTTTCCCTCACTGTATGTTTGGAGAGGGGTCAACAAGGCCTATGGTGAACAGAATACCATCCCCAATGTGAAGCATGGTGGTGGCTCATGTGTCAGCAGGGCATCAAATACTTTTTCCCCTCACTGTATTAAACTATAACCAAGCATTCATTTAAATATATTCAATCCCTGCCCATATTATACAACACTACTACGTCAGTAAGTTGTTACTAGGTTTTATTCATGGGCCAGTATAAGAGCAAGAATGTTGTTATCTTGGTCAGGAATTCTGAGGCAACAGAAATTTACACTGGAATATTTCTAGCTGATGACATAAATGTGGCTGGTTGCTCTGATGAGCAGATTCATATCATGTTTATTTATAGCCTCAAAAAGCTCCTGATTAGGCGGGAAAAGACGGGAAGTGTTTCTGTTTTGATGGGTTCAGTCAAAGTGCAGAATAGAATGAGTGAGTCCAAAATGACACACTTTTCTCTAACAATGTGTAGTCAACATATTCCCACATGACAAAAGGAAGTCCAAAATCTTAACTTGTTTAGTCAGGCTTGCTGTGTTACCACACGGGGTAAATTTTGAGGAAATATCAACCAATCAACCAATCAAATCAACCAATCAACGGTCCATATACATTTTTTATTTTTTTCAACAAAGAAATATACAGTTGTGCTCATAAGTTCATAAGTTAGCATACTCTGGCAGACATTTTGGCATTGATTTTGAAAATATGACTGATGATGCAAACATTTTATATTTTATTTAAGGACTGTGATCATATGAAGCAATTTAATATCACACAGTTGTTTGGCATCTCTCTAAATCATAATGATAACAGAAATCACCCAAATGCCCCTGATCATGTTTACATACCCTTGAATGTTTGCCCTTAAAGGTGAATTGAAGGTGAGACACTCAAGGTGACACACAGGGGTGAAATGGCAATTAACGGTGAATTTTCCACACCTGGGGCTTTTTAAATTGCATTTAATGTCTGTGTATAAAGAGTCAATGAGTTTGGTAGCTCTCACTTGGATGCACTGAGCAGGCTACATACTGAACCATGAAGAGAAAAAAAGAATTGTCAAAAGACCTGTGTAACAAGGTAATGGAACTTTATAAAGATGGAAAAGGATATAAAAAGACATCCATAAATACAGGCTGCTCTGGAAAAAGCCGGTGTGGTTGTTTCAAGATGTACAATATGACGTTACTTGAACAAATTTGACCTGCATGGTCGAGTTGACAGAAAGAAGCCTTTACTGCGCCACTGCCACAAAAAAGCCTGGTTACAATATGCCCGACAACACCTTGACACACCTCACAGCTTATGGCACATTAATTTGGAGTGACAAGAACAAAACTGAGCTTAATGGTCTTAACCATATGCGTTATTTTTGGAGAGGAGTCAACAAGGCCTATAGTGAACAGAATACCATCCCCACTGTGAAGCATGATGGTGGCTCACTGATGCTTTAGGGGTGAGAGAGCTCTAAAGGCACAGGGAATCATGTGAAAATTGATGGCTAGATGAATGCAGCATGTTATCAGAAAATACTGGCAGACAGTTTGCATTCATCTGCATGAAAGCTGTGCATGGGATGCCCTTGGACTTTCCAGCACAACAATGACCCTAAGCACAAGGCCAAGTTGACACTCCAGTGGTTGCAGCAGAAAAAGGTGAAGGTTCTGGAGTGACCATTACAATCTCCTGACCTTAATATCATCAAGCCACTCTGGGGAGATCTCAAACGGATGGTTCATGGAAGACGACCAAAGACTTGGCACGACCAAAGACTGGATGCATTTTGCCAAGACGAATGGGCAGCTATACCACCTGCAAGAATTTTGGGCCTCACAGACAACTATTACAAAATACGACACGCTGTCATTGATGCTAAATGGGGCAATACACAGTATTAAGAACTAAGGGTATGCAGATGTTTGTAAATGGGTCAGTTCATTTCTTAAAATGTGTTTTATGATTGTGCTATTCTTTTACGACCTACAGTTGAATATGTATTCCATAGGAAATAACAGACAGACTTTCCAAATGGAACATACATTACCAATTCTTCAAGGTGTGGGATCTGAGCATTAACAATTACAATATCAATGTATGTTTCATTGCAAGTGAATGTTTGCAAACTTTTAAGCACAACTGCATGTACTATTATAATTAAATACATAAACGGAAAGCAGTACAGGATTCTTTCAACAAAAAAATGCTAGCTGCATCTCATACATTCAGTTTCAGAGGACTTACTAAACATTTAGATCAATGTTCCTGTTTTGTATGAGTGGTGGCCTACAGAATATGCTCATGTAAACATTCCTGACATATTGGAATCAATTGGGGTTCGTCACAGCCCAAACAACTATTACCCAAATTCAGAAATGTGCTGTAGGATGTATAAAACTCAGATATGCCATTCTACTCGTTGACCTATGTCTTTAGAAACAGAGACACCGAGAGACTTAAATAGGTACTGTGCCCTTAGGGGTCTGGTCCAAATTCATGCACTATGTAGGGAATAGATCATTTGTGATGCAACCCAAATGCACTCTCTGCCTCATCAGACATGTTTGCTCCATACACTGGGCTATCTCTGTGCTTTGAAATCCTTTGGCTCCATGTCAGATGTTATGCCCCAACTGGCCCCCTATTCCTTATTTAGTACACTACGTTTGACAAAAACGTGATGTTCACAATCGCTCAATTGGGAATAAGATGCCATTTGTGACACATTCTTGGAATTAAGATGTGCCAACGTTACTGTGCGCTTGGGGAGTTTTTTCAGGCGCTCTGAACTATGTCACGTTTGCTTCTAATCACTTGGGGACATGTTGAGCAAAGAGGAAGCATGCATATGTAATAGATCTATATGTAATACATAATCCAGGTCTGAAGTTGTCTTGGGGGAATTGAGACAAGGATTAAAGGAATACATTTTGATGTTTTTTTTTAGTTTTCTACATTGCATTTATGTCAACACGTTCTGTCATTAATAATATCTGTTTATGTGTGTTGACAATAGACTTCCTACTTTTTTCCACAGTGACTGTCCACTCTTCTGAATCTGCCAGTTAATTGAGAAAAGTCTTTGCTGTGTATTAATGAGAATTTCCTGCCAAATGACAACCTCCCCCAAACTGTTTGAAATTCAAGTACATTCCTTCTTTTGAAGGGAGTCTAAACAACATGACAGTGTTTTCTGGTTTTTCCTTGTTACCTGCTTTATGAGATCATTTGTCAGCAATTACAGGTAAAAGCATGAAAACGGAAACATGGTAAAAAAAATTCAACTGAGTGCTCTTATGCCTTTTGGATATATAAAAAAGCACTTCAACAAATATTTTTTTCAATGTACGTATGCTTTATTACAGAATATGGGATTTATTGAGCATAGTGGTAAAAGCCCTTTTCAAAAGAATTTCCAATAATTTTCCAAACTTTTTTATATTTACTGGATTTCTAAAACTAACCAAATTGCTAAATTATCATTTTGGACATTGAAAAACATTTCCAAATGTTAGCTTAGTAAAATTTGAAAGAAATGCTTTTAAAGTAACTTGCAAATTGAATTATTATTATTTTTTTACAAATATACTAACACCCACAAAACATTTTCCTTACTTGTAATTCATTAACATAACAATTCAATTCAACAATTTGCCTTTGAGGCATAATCCCTACATTGCAATGAGAAACTGGGTAAAATAAAAATATGGTATTGATGTCAAGAGCTTTACGTAAAAAAGAAACAAGTAGAGCACTAATTGACCTGGGGCTTTTGGGCTTTCGTAAGAAAAAAAGTATTATACTGTATAGGGAATAGTGTTCCATTTGGGCCACTGTGCCACATGGAAGAGAAGATTTTGAATATGGTAATGGGACCCTTACTTCCTCCTCATCTCCCTCATCAAGGAACTGGGTCAACTCAACATGACAATCCACTGCTACACAATCCACTGTAATTCACAGTCAGGAAACTTGCTGTTACATCTGACCTGAATCTGTCAACCCTACATCTGAATTATCACCACGTCAGCCTTCTTACACCGCAGAAAAGTCTCATAACTCTGTCACTGACCCAACTGTTCAAATCCTCATTCACACCTTTGGATAATGGTACCTGGACTACTGCCTGATGTACCACCTGGACTGCTACCACCATTGTCTACAGACTCCCAGCCAAAGCAGTAGACAGACTTTGACACATTCATAATTCCACTGCACATTTCTTCAGACACACCAAACATGGCAACATGTATAAAACTGCTTGCAGACACTTTACAAAACATAAATGTGTCTCTGGAAAAGTAACTATTCCTTTCAGAAATGACCTCTCAGGTGGTGCAGCGGTCTACATCACTGTTTCCAGGGCTGTATGGGGAACAGCCACGGATCATCCCCAGGGTTCCTATTATTACGTCCCTTGGGGGGGCTTGGGCACCTGCAGATCTGCGTTAGGTTTCCAGGTGAGTAGGCGTGCCTCAATAGTTGCTGGTTGGAAGAGCAGTACAGAAAAAGGCAGACTGGCTTAATGCCTATGAGAAATGATTGTCACAATTTTAAACTCTGCAGAATCTTTTGGTTGCGGTTGCGATGAGAGGGGCATGAGAGGGCCAACAACTGGATAGGATATCAAAGGGAGTTAAAGTGAAACATGTACATACACAACATTTAAAATAGCAGTGGTTTGACTGAAGAGAGCTACAAGAAAAATGACATTTAAATACAAACAACGAGAGATTTCGAGTTGATATGGTACTGCTCATGCCTTATTGACTGACCTTTGGCCAACCTGTCTATTTTCTGTGAAAAGCACTTTTTCACAACCGCTGCCACAGTAACTGCTCTGAATCAATAAACATGACCTTATATTTTTTATATCCAGAACGTGTATTACCTCAGATGAAAAAGGAAAAATATCAAATGGTCTTCTAAAAACACTTGCACCCTCAACATAGAACAACATGTACCAAATAATGTAGAGATTAGAGAAAATAAAGAGAATCCATGATGCCAATGGCTCATTAGGGCAGTGTTCCTTTTGCTTTTGTCAGCCTAATTGCATTCTAAATGGCACCCTGTACTTTCTATACGTAAATGTTATTTCTCTGGTCAAAAATACTGCACTATTTGTAGAATACATTAGGTACCCAGGGTGCCCTCGACCTGACAGTCAACTGTGGAGAGATAACTTTGAAATGGCTGTGAAAAGACATCACTGTTGACAGATATCCACTGATTAGCGTGAAAGCCCAGGGTGGGCAAAGCAGGCAAGGCGGGGGACATGCTGTGTCTGCATCCTAAATTGAACCCTATTCCCTTTTAGTGCACTACTTTTCGCCCGAGCCTTAGGCAGTAGGCATGATAAAGTGGCCTCTGTCATCCAGCCACTGAGCTGTCTGTCACTCTGGTTTATCAGGCAGAGAGCAGAAATGTGACTGTCTCCATTCAAGGCCACAGCTATGTAGACAACATCAATCATCTGTCTAAACTCCTCCTGTTTATCGTGGTGCTCTTGTCTCCTTCAATGAACCTCCATTACACCTAATCAGCACATTTATAGAACACTAAACCTGGATTAAAGAAACCAATTCAAGTCCATTCGGCTTCAGCAATTGTAATCTAAGTGGTTCAAGCAAAAACACAAATATTTATCCTGACTAGAAATAAATGATGTTAGGCAGCAATAAGACAGCCTTTCACCAGTATGTCTGAGAATTCATGCCAAGTCAGTGCCATGACATTTTTGGCTTGACAATCACAGCAGTTGAGTTAGGAATTATAATGAATCAGATCTGTGACCAGGCCAACATCAGATTAACAGGAAGGTTGCTTCCTCATCACACCATAACCATTGAAAAGTACATAACCAATGAGATAAGCGGTATTATGGTCACATTACGGGCAGAGGTAGAGTAGGTTTATTCATGGCCTGTAACGATGTTGGTAGAGAGGAGGACCCAGTCGCAGGTTTTGCGTTTTCGATGTTGGAACTTTTTTCAACGACCACCGAACTAACTACGTAGATATGATACAAATTAAAGCGCTGATCGTCTCAGCCAAAAGACGACAACGCATAGCGTTCACTGTACATGAAACAATAATCCGCTAAAACACCACAAACAGATGGAATTTAAATACAAACCGTGATCAGTGTAAATGAAACGAGGTGTGAATGATTATGAAGGCATAAAACGATAATGAGTCCGGGAATGAGTTCATGGATGAATAGAAACCGGCATAACAACATATGGCGATAACACTTGCAATCACCGTATCGTGACAGGGCCTTTCACTTTAGGACATAATTCCGCTTAGAAATTCCTGAATCTGATTTTATAATTTTTATTGAAACCCCAATAGTTTTGTTATTAAAATAGATGTGATGTAAATATAAAATGTTCATTACAGTTACGATTTTTGCTTGTATTTTTAGTATTTTATGCAACCAAAACAGATGACTATAGATAATCCGCTACTTGTCACGGCAAAAGCGCATTTCTGGGTTCAAATGCCACCCATTTCCCTACATTGGGCAGTTTTGATAGAACCTTATAGGCCCTAGTCTAAATAATTACTTTATACGGAATATGGTGTGATTTGGGAAGCAACCATGTTGTTCTCACATGAACATGGTGTGATTTGGGAAGCAACCATGTTGTTCTCACATGAACATGGTGTGATTTGGAAGCAACCATGTTGTTCTCACATGAGCATGGTGTGATTTGGAAGCAACCATGTTGTTCTCACATGAACATGGTGTGATTTGGGAAGCAACCATGTTGTTTTCACATGAACATGGAGTGATTTGGGAAGCAACCATGTTGTTCTCACATGAGCATGGTGTGATTTGGAAGCAACTATGTTGTTCTCACATGAACATGGTGTGATTTGGAAAGCAACCCTGTTGTTCTCACATGAGCATGGTTTCAGCCAGACATGTCCTTCACATGGTGTTGACCTCAATATGTCTTTAACTGCCAAGCCGTCAAAACCTTCCGGACCGCTTCTCTTCTTGCTGTCATTTTCTGAATGGATATTGTCAAATATTGGGTCTTTTTCGATTATTTAGGATGTATGGTTTCAGATGGATTATTTCTGAGAAAGGGAGATAATGGCTTAACGGTTATCTTGGAATGTACTTTGACATTACAATTCCAGAGACCGTTAGACAATTGAACCATTTTTTCAATTACATTATTGTTTCCATGAAGATTGCATAAATGTCATAAAAGAAAACCTTTATCAAGGCTATGAGGTGGAGTACAGCATATTCCTGGCTGTACATCCACAGCTAAAGAAAAACCCCTGTACATCTTAGAGAGACCACGTTTCCTATTAAAACATTGCAGTGGTATTTAAATGTTCTCTGAAGTTTGGGCAATTCAAAATCAAAGTCAAGTCAAAGTCTTTTCATTTATCAACAATGAAATTCTTGTGACATGGTACATGACGTCGATGCAATAAGCATTAGGAAAAATATAAAACAGAAGTATAGCAAAAATATACAATGTAACCTAGCAGCAATTCCAAGTGTAGAATGGGGTATATGGAAAATATGGATAGAAACATTAGTGTAATATGCCTATGACTGGCATTAAAATATGCTAATGTTCAATGAATACACATGGAAAGTGATCAGAGCATTTGAAATGTTCATGTGATCAATCTAATCAGATCAGTGATGCTTGCTGAAAAGCCTTATGGCCTGGGTGAAAAACAGTTTGTGAGTCTGGAAGAGTGTTCCCTTATGCTCCAATAACATCTTCTAGATGCCAGCAATGTGAACAGACCATAGCCTGGGTGACTGTAGTCTTTTATGATGTTCTGTGCTTTCCTCAGTCATTGTGTATGGTAGATGCCTTGCATTGAGGGGAGATGGCAGCCGATGATGCGCCCTGCTGACTTCACCAACCTCTGCAGGCCCTTGTGGTCAGCAGCCGAGCAGCTACCATACTTACAGAGGAACCTGTAAGTTGGTGATCGTTTTTGCAGACATGTCAAACTTCTTAGTTTGCTTGCCTGGACTAGGTGAGGTCATCTTTGATGAACACACTGAGGAACATGAAGTCGGAGACTCTGTCCACTTCAGCTCCATTAATGTGTATGGAGGCATGAACTCCCTCTGCTGCTTCCTAAAGTCCATGATCATCCCTTTTGTCTTGCCGATGTTAAAGGAGAGGTTGTTCTCCTGGCATCATGTAGGTTCCTTACCTCCTTTCTGAATTCAGTATCATCATTGTTGGAGATGAGACCCAGGATGGTGGTGTTGTTCGCAAACTTAAGGATGACGTTGGACCTGTATGGCCACACAGTCATGCGTGAACAGGGAGTATAGGAGGGGACTGACTACATAGTCAAAGTTTCAAAGTGTTATTAGTCAGAATAATTTTTTAGCTAACACATTCCTACTGCTAATTGGCAATCAACCTAATGTGACCTCTGCAGCTGCGTTTTTTTATGTTGATTTAGTTACTTCAAAGTAGTAGTATTTTTCCATGGGATGTTTCTGTTATTTTATCCACCGCTGTACAGTAGCAACCCGAAACAATAGGCAGTCAGCCACAATAACTAGGTAGCTGGTGAAGCAAATGCTCTATAAGATAACGTTACCATTACCTGAAATTGTACGCCAACATCCTGGTGTGTTTTTGATTCACAGATTTGATGGCCAATAGAGAACCTTTGAAAAGTATTATTTGGTTTCATATTTTTTCCTTTTGCATGTGGTGCATTCAGCTTGCTCTTTGTCTATTTACTTCTGGGGCTTCCCAAGTAAATGGAGCTAGCATGACAAAAGGTATTGTGTGTGTGTGTGTGTGTGTATATGGCTATTTAAAGTAAATAAATAATGTCAGAACATTTTCCACCTTTAATATGACCTATAACATGAACAATTACATTGAAAAACACCTGGCATGCTTCAACAAAGTATTAGTTTAAGTGCATACTTATGCTACCTGGTTATTTAAGGTTTTGATTTCTCATTTATCCCCCTAAAAGATTTCTGTTTGTTTTTCAATTGAATTGTTCCCATTATAGCTCACATTAAAGGTGGAAAATGTTCTGATATGATTTATCTTTGTCTCATTCTTTTACATCACAAAAACCTGGCAGGGGTATGTAGACTTTTATATCCACTATATAGACAGATAGATTCTTGTTCTTGTTCTTGTTCTTGTTCTTGTTCTTGTTCTTGTTCTTGTTCTTGTTCTTGTTCTTCTTGTTCTTCTTCTTGTTCTTGTTCTTCTTCTTGTTCTTGTTCTTGTTCTTCTTGTTCTTCTTCTTGTTCTTCTTCTTCTTCTTCTTCTTCTTCTTCTTCTTCTTCTTCTTCTTCTTCTTCTTCTGTGGATTTTTACCAGCAGTTGGCCCACAACACCGCCATCTACTGTGTTGGAGTGTGGGTCGGATTCAGGGAGGGTCTAAATCCCTCCTGTCAACCCTTTCTCTCCTAATTTTAAATGTCTGAACCAACCCAACACAAAACACTCTTTAAACTCCACTTTTGTATCCCTTATGCTCTAAAATCTTATCTTCATCTTGCTCTCTCCCTCTCATAGCCCACACTTTATAACAACATATGATCTACAGTGTTGTTATAGAGTAAGAACACAGTAGATCGGGCGACTTGTAGTCTAGTTAACACAGATTCCACCACTCTGGCTCTAAGTGCCCTGCTTCCATTCCCAATCTTTCCTTGCATTCTGAACAGGTGCCTGCATTATCCTGCATATTTGTAGTCTCTGAGACTATACGCTTTCCAAATTTCTTAGTGTGCTCTCAGCCGCTGACCCATTTGCTATGTCCACCACAGACATAATTTGTGCCTCCTACATGGTCCTCGGAGAGGACCGCTCAGCCCCCGACTCCTTCCTTGTCAGACAAGGCATAACAATTGCAACCTCCTAAAACTTCTCCACAACTTTCTCAGCATACTCTTCCCAAGTCATTCTGGCATCAGAATAGTACTCTGAAGACACCCACACTGTCCAAAACCCTCCCATACAATCTTAGTTGCACCTCACCCACCTTTCACACTGCCGGATTTCCTTGCCCACAGTTCCACCTCATCAGTAGCTTATTGCACTACCTTGTACTTTGCTAACAATGTGGTGAATGTTTCTACCTCTCTTCCATAAAGCCCCATCACCTGAAAATGGTTATCTTCCAATATTCGGCTGAACCTGAAAAGTAAATATAATTGATCATGATTTAGAGAGCACAGTATCACAGGATTTCGTGACATCTACATGAATTCCGTATTAGAAAATCGTGACAGGCACTCGTAACAGGCATTTTCTTCGTGTGTAGGACATAGTATTCTTCCTATGTCAAACCTCGTACCGCAGGCAACCACTTCTCGTGTACATGACGCGATTTTGTGTACATGACGCGAGTCAGAGTGAAATCATTATTTGTTAGTGAATTCTTCTGTTACCTCATACGTAGCCTATATTGAGACCATCGTTACGCAGCCTTAGATTTATTCCCATCCATTCTCAGATCAAATGTGTTCCAAAAAGTAAATTTTTTTTGGTCAAAACTGGCTACTGTGACGACCACGCCATCTACTGCCCATCCTCCCCCTGCAGGAGACGGGCTTCGGCGTTCGACGTCACCGACCTTCTGACCATCGCCCCATCTCATCAACTCATTGCACCTGTTGTCTCGTTTAGCGCACCTGATCATCATTTAGTCATTCCCCTCAGTATGTTCCCTCTGCTCCCTTTGTCTTTGTGTGTTATTGTCTCTACTCAGAGCTATGTCAGATACATTAAAACATGTAAACTTACCAACTCCGCAGTCCGCTCCATCTCTCCAGTCTTCCGCAATTCCTGACAGAATAACACACCGTAAGAGAAAGAGAATGGAGCACGGAGCTCAGGAAGAAGCCGGTGTTGCGGAGATCATACAAGATCATACCAACATGTTGGCCAACCTAGGCGCCGCTATGAACACCCTTGTCCAGGCAGTTCAGCGCCTAGAGTTGGCCAGGTCCTCTCCCGCAGCACCGGCTACATTACCGCCTCCCCAGCCTACTCATCCCGGAATTGGAGCGATGTCCATCCCGCTTCCCCGGGATTACGACGGGACGGCGGACCGCTGTCAGGGTTTTCTACTTCAAGTGGACATCGCACTCCAGGCGATTCATCCTGCGCCAACCGAGGCCCAGAAGATCTCCTCACTCGTCTCCTGCCTGTCCGGCAGAGTTCCGAACCCTGGTAGCGGGTTCTGGGTGGAACGACCTGGGCCCTCTTCGATTACTATCGTTGTGGCCTTCGGGAGGACGTCCGAAGGGAGCTGGCCTGTCGAGACGTGAACCTCTCATTTGAACAATTGGTCGAAACATCAATCCGTCTCGACAATATGCTGGCTACCTGAGGACGTCCTAGCGAGGTCCCGGCTGTTCCACCCCACCACCTCGACACCGCCGTCCCCAAGGAACTGGGGTCGGCTACACTCCCGGGCATAGGGCGAGGAGCCCGGGGAACAGAGGGGATCAGCTAAGCGCTGGGGCGGTTTCTCCGCTTCGCGCTACCCCTCTTCCTCCGGCTCGAGAGGCGACAGGCATGGCACTTCCGTATCACCCCAGGTAGCGCATGTACACTCACCGATCGCTTTTCTGCTCACTCTCTGCACCGTCCCTGTTGAATTCCCCGGTTTTCCATCACTTTCTCAGTGTAAGGCGCTAGTAGATTCAGGCGCTGCTGGGAATTTTATCGACAGGGATTTCGCTTTACGCGCACGTATTCCCCTCCAGGTCCTCACCAGTCCCCTACCTGTGAGAGCATTAGATAACCGGCCACTAGGGTCGGGATTTGTTAAGGAAAATACTGT
>JACXGJ010006205.1:0-35632 GCA_016801105.1 Esox niger
CTCTCTGGTTAGAGTTGTACACTACATAGTCTCTCTGGTTAGAGTTGAGCACTACATAGGGAATAGGATGCCATTTGAGATGCACATTCTGTGCTGACCTCGAATAGCGATGGTGACATCTTAAAGATTTGTTCCCCTACTGCAGAAAAAGGGAACTGACACTCACAATTCTAGAAATACTGTGAGGAAGTATGACTGGACTTTTCAGTAAGTGGATCTACTGACTTCAAAACGTTTTTCTTTTCTTTTTTAAAGCAGTATTTTATAGGCTGAATATTTGTTTGTCAACCAATGTGAATTCAATATAAAATAAAAAAAACATCGTCTCACAAATTTCCTCAGGTCGATGTTTTGCATTTCCATTATGTTTTTGCACTGATTCAGCTTCCTCAAATGTACTTTTATATTTGAAAAGAAACATTTTGCCACATTTGGTTTGTGGGCCCTTCTCTGCATCTCATAACAATAATGAAATTCAAGTCTAATTAATTATGAATAAAAAAACATAGCAAAAGTTGTAGGCAGCTAGGACTTCCAGTTATCCCAAGTCCAATCTAAATCAAACACTGCTACAGTATCTAACAGCAGTTACTGGTACAGTTACATGTATCTAACAGCAGTTACAGGTACAGTACATGTATTTAACAGCAGCTACAGGTACAGTACATTTATCTAACAGCAGCTACAAGTACAGTACATGTATCTAACAGCAGCTACAGGTACAGTTCATGCCACCAGGAAAGGCAAAATCTTAAGCTTTACACTTTCATCATATGTCACTCAGAAATGAACGAAAAAGAAGCCGCTATCTCATCTTTGCACCTGGTGAACCTGTCAGATTTATCAGTATGTCTCTCAGGTGCTTAGATGTCACATCCTCTGTGTCTGTTTTTCTATAGTGTTCCTTGGTATATTTTGTATATATAATATTCATGTTGTTCTGTGTGTTGCCTTGAAATGGCTTTGGCCAGGTCATCGTTGACAATTCACCGTTTGAATAACAGGTCAGTGAAATAAAAGCACCTGGGCCTTCCACTCCCCCCAGCAAGCTCTAATACATCCTTCTTATGTGTGTCACGTGCTGTGATTATTACGCCTTCCCCCGGTCACCGCCTCCCCCCCCCCCCCCCCCAGGTTTACTCAGGCAGTGTGGTTAGGCCCCGTTCTGGCTGCTACCATAATAGCTCCAGTTAACAAGCTCACTGAGCTCAGAGTGGAAGAGGCTACCGTGGCTTTGTGAACCATGCCAACGTACCCAGATTAGACTGCAGCCAGTGGCTGTAGTGATGTTATATATTCTAGGCATAGCTGTTATAAGTAAATGGGCTTGGGGGGGGGGGTTATTTCTCACCACTACATGGCTGTTGTGCTGTTAAAATATTTCAATGTTGGTTATTGAAATAATGTACGTGTCAGGCCAATGTTCTGTATGTTTTTATTAGGTAGAAGCTGTTTCTCAAGGGTCATCGGCTTTCACTGGCAGAAGTCACTACACATACTCTCCATTTCAATGTCTTTCTGGTGCTTAAAAATAATAACAGTCATAAATTATTATGACAGCAGGTAAATCCTACTCTTTAACATACTTCCCATTTCAGCGTACATTTTGGATTAAGCTGGATCTGCCAACAACATTTCTGGAATATAAGACTTCTAACTGAGGAATTTTGGGCAACGTGACAAGCCCCTCGGTTCAACCTGGCACGTCCCTGCATATCTGAGACAGAGCCCTCAGGTGAAGTGATCCCTGATAGTACACAAATACCTTTGATTAAAAAAAGACATTGTTCCAGGATTAGTGTAAAATCAACTCCTTTTGACAGAGGCTGACTGGAGTACATAGTAAAGACCCTAATTCCAGGGTTAGAGGAGAGTGTATATGTGAGGTTCAGTATATCCAACAGCAAATTCATCCATAATTCTCCCTCATTGTCAACTTACGAGTACTTATTTAGAAAGACTTTACTCATTAGAAATACACACACACACACACACACACACACACACGCGAACGCACACACGTGCACACAATAGCCACAGAACAAGATAGCATTGAAAACCTGTATTCCACCTGGAAGATATAATAAAGCCTTTGAATGTCTCGGTCGAAAGGAACAACTGTCCAATAGTCTTAGTCCAGCTCGGATGCTTTTTCCACCCATGTTATTGGAGGTCCCACTGGATAAATGCAAATGGGCTTCCATGATGACCCCAGGCCACCACCAGGGAGACATCCCTTTGTCTCACGTCTATGACATCATCACAGCAGATCCTATGTTCTCAGTGGGGCAAAGAGTGGACAGAGTCAGTTCAGTTCTTCAGTTCGGTCCAGGCAGCTTAACTTGCCTTAGCCGAATCCTTGGCCTTTGCTGCCGCCTTTGCTGCCTTCTTCTTCGCCTTCTTAATGACCTTCTCTTTTGTCTGCTTCTCCTCCTCCAACTTCTGCTTCTCCATCTTCCTCTCCTGCTTGTCAGACTTGTACTTCCAGACAGGTGGCTCCAGGTAGCCCTTGTGTATCTTTGTCTTCCTTGCCTTCTTGGGTGTTTTGTTTGGAGACTTGGTGTAGGTGATTTTGGGAATACAGCTGGATGGGAATACCGAGTTCCGGTGCGCCAGGGAACGCGGGAGGAAGTTCCGGGCACTGTTGGAGGCAGCTGAGAGGACACTCCCCCTCCTCTCCGCCTTAGAGCAGCAGTTGGCCAACGAAAGAGAGCGCGATGGCGCCGGGGTTGGCGTGAACGAACACTTGACACCGTTGCTGTGACACACCGAGCTCTCCTCCAGATCTCTGCTGCCGTGTCTCTCCATGAGCTCCGGAACGGCCAGGCGTCGCTTCCCGACCTCGGGGGGACTGGTGGGGCAGAGGGGCCGGCAGCCAGTGGACACCAGAGGGCTGTGGATGGAGGTGGTCATTCTCACCATGTGGTCCATCACCCCGTTGTCCTGAGGGTCCTTCGGGAAGCTTATGGTCAGGTTGTCCTTCAGGCGTTGAGTCAGGGTCTTGGGGCCCATGGCTTTAGTGTAAGCAGAATAAAAAGCACAAAAGTAAAACAAATCATTAACTTGTTTTTATGTAATATGTTTTGATGGGGGTATTTTCACTTTGTTCAGGAAGTTGGATTGTTACAGTCCGTGGCAGAAAGCTAGCCCCAGAAAAATATATACTGAGGACCCTGGTCTGTGGTTTGGAGTTCTAAACTGTAAGTCTAGAGCTAGGTGAAAAGGAACAGGAGGGACCTATCTGAATTTGTCGAACTGAAACTTTCTTTCACACATTGTTTCACACCACCATGTTTTGTCTGGCAAAACAGTTCGGCAGAAAACCCCCCCCTTGTGAACTGTAAAGAGCCCAGAAATGCACATAACCTACACACACCCCATGGCGAGTTGGAGGATTGTCAGCTACTGACCAATTTAGATATTAAGTGTCTAGCTTAAGGGCAAAAAAACAGGTCACTGGCAAAATCTACAAGATATTCTTCCCGAGCCAGTGTTGGAATTCAAACCGGCAACCCTCTGGGTTCAGACTGTCTAACCTTTCGCAACCAACTCCTTCAGTTCGGGCCACTCCATCGTGTAGCTGTCGCAGAACTGTTCGGCAATGGGTCGTGCCTGGAGGACGCGGAGACGCTGAAGAACCTCGAACCGTCCTGTCATCATGGCCCAGTCCCGGATGCCTTTCCCTCTGACCTCATCCACTACATTGATGTTTGCCCCTGGAATGGGAGTGGGGAGAGAGAGAGGGACACACAAAATGATAACAGGAGCTCATTAACTAGTTAAAACATTTGGTTACCACAGAGATTTATGATGCCCATAAAAGTAAACAAAACTTTGCGTAATTGCCCCCTCATGTGGCTAGAAAAGGAAATGCTAAATAGAGAAGGTGTAACTGGAAAAGCCTCATTTTTGATTGGCTAACAATGACACTGGCGTGTATGTTCGTGGACAGCCTTCAAACTAAAATCTCCAGTTTATACAGCGAGATTCAGAGTTTCGAGGATTTATTGAGACCAACTCAAACTTTCGCCCATTTCAGAAGCTTGACCTCAACCATTTATTGAGCTGGAGAGGAACACACAGGCTATAATACACGTAGAATTAACAAATGAACATAAGCAGAGAAGGAAATAATGAACAAGAGAAGGAAATATAGCGCTGTACCGAGCCTCACTTATAAACGACTAAAAGGTGTGACTGGATGAAATTCTGTCAGTGTCTATATTAGTCCTGTTAAATCCACACAGACCTAATCCAGCCTGCAGCCCAAAACAGCTAGTCCCCGATTAGATGAGTAGATCTGACAGGAAAACATCGTCCTCAGAATTGCCCCTTAAACTCGACGCGGTGTGCGTCATCGCCTTCCTCCACAGGAATGGGAACCGTAACACCGGTCTGTGGCCCAAATGGCACCCCACTCCCTACCGGATGCTCTCCTTTTGACCGGGCCCTTGTTTTTTCCCACAGCACCTGTTTTTCAGTGTACTATAGCTACAGAATCACACGTGACAAAACTCTCCTCCGGTTTGCATCATGATAAGCCGACGACCCAGTTCACCACAGAAACGGCGTCTTTGTGAAGTACTGGCTTTGAAAAACGAATGTGACTCGGAAAGTGTCGTCAGAAGACCTTCCATGCCGGCAACCGAAGACCAAGGACTAGTCCAGCTCTTACCGGCCATGATGAGGGAAGATACACAGTCCTCCCTGCCCTGCATGGCTGCCTTGATGAGGGCAGTGAAGCCTCTCATGTCCCTCATCTCCAGGTCTACCTTCGGGTAATAGTTCAAGATGAAGTTCAGGATGGATATGAAACCTAGGTGAACAGAGGTGCTTGTATTAGGATGTTTTAAGGAGAAAACGACTTTTGTTGCACAATTACAAGGAAAGTCCAATGGAACGTCTTGTTTTTCTTTTAAAAAATCCCTCCACAAGAGACACACACCCAGACACCCAGACACACACACACAGGTTGCTGTTCCAAGACGAAAAAAAAAAGCTATTTAACATGTTTTGTAGTTAAATGCCCCAAAATATTCCCTGGGATGTGATGTTCTACTCATATAATTCTGTGACTCCCCGCCAGATCCTGACGCGTTCCCGGCCTTACCAAGGGCCAGCTAGCCCCTGTAACATTTCAGTGCTTACCGGCCTGGGCGGCGATCATCAGCGCGGTGTTGCCTTCGCTGTCCTGATGGTTAATGTCTATCAGAGGACACGTGTGTAGACCATACACTATGTCTATATAACCTCTGGAGACTGCCAACATCAGGCCGTTCTGGAACCCCCCCAGAAACAACACGTTTTTATTAGCTTGGTTACCATACTCAGTAACGCCACAGTTACTCTTAACATCTGTGCACCTTTTAAATGTATTCTTATGAAAAAAATATAATCTCCCAAAAAATATGTAAAATGCTTATCGTATTACGATCAATGTTTTTACACTTTCCTTTTTACCTGGAAGTGACAAACTTTCAATCATCTTCCTTGTGGGACCATTTACAGTTAAAGTAACATGTCTCTGCCACTGTCATCTCAGGATCATTGCCAACGCGCAGATCGCAGATCAAGTTTGAGAAACACTGTTCTAAGGTATATGAGGTCACAGGTTTTCCCGGAACAGTGCCAAAACTGCTGTCTTATCCTATCTGGCCCCGTGGTAGACCCAGGCATACACGTCAACTATCGGAAGGAAGTAGAATGCAGACTGAACCCAGGAACACCAATGGGAAACATTATACAGTCTTATGAAACCCAGGACCGTCAAAGAGAACAGTGAACAATCCTTACCCTGCCATTAATGTCCAGCTCCATGACCTCTTCCTTAGTAACCCCCCTCTCCAGAATCCTGCGTAGCGTGAGAGCCTCGTTCCTGTCACACGCCTCGTACAGCGTCGAGGTGATCCCACCCCCACCACGCTCCATCTCATAGTCTGGCATGACGGAGTCCTCCGACACCAAGCTGGCGGTTTCGGACTCATTCTCAGAGAGTTCTGAGTCCTCAGACGGGCCGGCGCCCAGGTGGGGGTCTTCTCCTGGACACGCCATCACAGAGGACCTCCAGGAGAACCACCCGGAAGGAACTGGTCACGTTCAATCAGGAGGCCCCTTCTGCCTGCAGGAGACGGATATCACACTCTGTGGAGGTCCACGGGACCATACCTTTCCCTTGTTGATGACGACGACAACATCCTGGATAAGCTCTGGAGGAATTGGACACACACACACACACACACACACACTTGTTTTCCTGTATGTAAGTCGTTTTGGGAGCCTTGTTTTTCTTTTTCTCATAATATAAATTAATTTAGAGAAACAGTAGAGAGTTTTAGAGAGTCTCTATAGCGAAATCTTCTGTCATTCACAGCATCAAAGCAACATCGCTGGAAGAGCAGGTGCTTACTAGGAAATTGACAACAGACCGAAATGATTCCACGTTCCAATAGCTGATGTGACAAATGCTTTATAATCATTGGCCCACAAGCAGTTGGCTGAACCTTTCATGCCCATAACGTTCCATCAGTCTGGAGACGTCAAAGAACCTTCTGAGAATCCTGCTAGAGCTCCCTTTGACCCCAGACAGTGCAGTCGTAACTACTCTGTTTTCCATTGATAGTGTGTTGAATGAATTGACAGGTCCATGAACTGGTCTTAGTCTGAGCGAGAGAGGTTTAAAAGTGGATGAGCCTCGCTTCACCCCAGACCCGAGGATATCTCCTTAAATCCTGATCCATGCTACAGTGACGCCCCAACATGGTTTGCTGGGTTAGGCAACTACATTCAGATCAGGGACAATTTTATGACTGAATGGATGTTTTGTGGACCGCATACATAATTATAATATTTTATATGTACCATAAATACTGATTTCAGAAAGAGTCTACTCTATTTGAAAATAATGAACTATAATTTGAATAAATTGAGTTTCTTGCTGCACTGCCCCACCGAGGACTGGTGGGCAATCCGCGAGTGGGATTCGAACCCTGGTCTTGTAAGTCACATTATCACTGTGACCCCTGAACTTCATTGTGATTATGTGACTGCACAGGGGGAGGTCACTTTTAGAACATTATTGGTCCTTTTAAAAGACAGTGCTTATTGGAGGGGCTTTGTTATCTACCTGGTTGATCATGTACTTTTATTTCTCCTTTCAAAGACTGTTTTAAATTTATTAGAAAAGATTTAGGAAATGATCAGCAATTATTGTGTAATTACCCTCTCCTTATTGTGTAATTACCCTCATACCGAAATAATATATCTCTTCTGTAATTATCTTTTCTGTTAAACATGTATTTTTTTTGTAGAGTTTCTAACCAATATTAGATATTTCTTGAAATTGCAGGTCTGAGGGCCATACTGTATTTTGGTTTATAACAATGACATTTATAGATCCGTTCTGTTTATTACAACCACAGTAGAGATACATAGGTAACGACAGTTCTGGGAGTGAAGCAAGATTTTAACTTGCAACCTCCTTTCAAATATGATGAACAAAACAGGGAAACTCAATATTAGTTAAGAAAATATTTTACATAATTTTTCAAATGGGAAACAGCCACCTTAAACCCTTGATGGCTTAAATAGGACTCTAACAATAAACTGTTTCATATCCTTTAACAAACAAGAAAGAAAATTGCGACTTGAACCAAATCGTTAATTGGTTCTAAAAATTGAGCTCAACTTTTAGACAAGGTTCCAGAAATATTCTCAGCACCACTATTTTCAGCTCTGACTTGTGCAATTAACTAATTAGGTACATCTGACAAGTGACCTTTGAAGTGAACAGCCACCAAAACATTTTCCAACCTCACACACACACACACACACACGCACACACACACACACACACACACACACACACACACACACACAAAGAAAAAGTGGCAGATTGCTCATATATTTTCCTGATGTATTATGATGCATTATGCTCATATAATCTCTGCCTCTCTGTCTGTCTGTCTGTCTGCCTGTCTGCCTGACTGCCTGTCTGCATCTCTGTCTCTCTGTCTGTCTGCCAATCTGTCTCTTTGTCTCTTTGTCTCTCTGTCTGTCTGCATATCTGTTTGTCTCTCTGTCTGTCTGTCTCTCTGTCTGTCTGCTATCGTCTCTCTGAGGTCAAGCTGGTTACAGCACCTGACACTACATCAAGCTTCAAAGCTTCACCTTAAATCTACATCAGAGCAGACTGCCGGGGACTTAGCAATTGGCACACACCCACACACACCCACACACACACACACGCCCACACACCCACACAAACGCCCACACAGACACACACACAAACACACACAAACACACACACGCCCACACACGCCCACACAGACACACACCACAACATTTGAGAAACTTTTCTACAGTTTGTACTGAAGACACAATGCTTCCCTGTACTCAGAAAACTCCTGGCTATTTAGCTTTGACTGGTCTGACTGCTATATTTAACACTCCTTTGATCCATCTATGTTGTCTTTTGCAGGCTAACAGAATTTGTTATACGTGTGTGTGTGTGTGTGTGTGTGTATGTGTGTGTGTGTGTGTGTGTGTGTGTGTATGTGTGAAAGGATAAATAACAAACTATTCCACAGCAACAAAAACAACCCTGTTGACTGTTGTCCAGTGAGGGGCATTGATGTGTCGTCAGTTTTCTAGCTGACTCACTTGGCCCTGCTTCTCACAACGGTACCACACGCACGCGCACACGCACGCACGCACAAACCTTTGCCAACGTTTTTCCAAGACTTACTAATTATTGGTTTCAAACTATTTACATGATGACTAAATTCTCATCAGTTCATGAGTCTAAAAACCTCCTGTCAGTAGGATGTGATCCTGTTAGTGTCAAATAATGACACTTAACCCCTTACTATCTCCAAAGCCCTTGTTTTCATTCCTCTGGGATGGTTCCACTCAGAAGAATCACTATGACGTGTCTCTCTCAATACAATTACATTGAAAGGTCCTTTAATGCCATGGGAATCTCTCTCCTGCTCTGACTGGTTGCACAAACGTGGTACCTACCTTAACCTAGCTCGGGCTCCTGCTGGGTCACTGGCTCGGCGGCAAATACACATCGCACCTTTCTGTTGAGACCAACCGTTACAGGTTTTCCTGATCGCTAACACACAAGTGACTGTTCAGACCAAAGCGTTAAGACCCAACCTTTTGCAAGCTTGTCTTACACATAAGAGCCAAAGGTATTTAGCCAAAGGTAATGTACCAAACACATTTTCAGCTTTGCACTTGGTAAACAAATCTGCAACACACACTGTGCAAAACACTACCCAGTTTGGTACATTACACACTTTGTTCAGTAACGAAACCCCTTGCAGTCATTGGGAAAACCCTTCCATTCACTAAGCAAAACACACTTGCCATTGGCAACAGCCCCTCAGACACATTAAAACACTTAAGCGGTAATTGAACACCATCAGTCATACTAACTTCTCTGGATGCATTACGGACTGTAGTTACTCAGGACAGACCAGAGCAGCCCAGGTTGGTTGTCATCACTTGTTAGTGTCCACCCGCCTGCTCTGGTCAGGAACTGGTTCACCGACCACAATGATTTCACAGTTTAATACATGCCCCCGTATTCCCCTTTTCTCAATCCGACTGAGGAATGATTTTCGGCTTGGCGTTGGAAAGTATATGACCACGTGGAAATGACCTCCTGCCTCCTCGGCAAGCAATGGATCAGGCCTGTGGAGACACCGAGGTGGGTCGAGCCACGGTTGGATACGAAACGCAATATGCTATTTCCCCCGTTGCCTGGCCAGGGATGACATCGCTTGTGTTGTGGATGAGGTGATGTGGTCAGACCCTAACAGAAGGCAAGATCCCGAAAACGACTGTACCGTATTTCTACTTTTCTTTGTGTGTTGTTGTTGTTGTTGTAAACACCTGCAATACCAATCAATAACCACATTTTGTGTTGCTTGAACTGTGAGTAGATTTACTGCACTTGAACGGTTCTTCATCGAGGGCTGTATGAGAAAATAAAATAGGTCTACAGAGTACAAACGACTGCAGTGTTTTGACTACAGTTGTCCAGTGTGTCTTTCCTGCTTTGAAGTTGGAATGTGCAGGTACGTGTGCATGGGTGTTTCCTACTGATCCAAAAATGACCTTTTCAATTAAAAGTGTTAGGTTTTGACTGCATAATATCATTTTCACATGGCAGTTAGATGTTAAGTGTTGTGTCTAGTTTTCTTGTGTGTAGAGTATTGACACGACGAGCCCAATTGTGCATATTGCGCGTTAGCTATTGGGGAAAACCATAACGAACAACATTGACTATTAAGGTGCCAACAATCCAAAATGCATCCAGGCCTCTGAAAAGATCCTCGACAGAAAAACAAGTGTCAACATGGAAGAGTCACAAAGCCATACATCAAGTCTCACCAGAAAACGGCTGTGTCTCCTAGCCTCCGTTCAGCCTCCGTCCACCGCCCTTCCTTTCTCTTCCTGGGTCAATACAGCATGTGTCTCCTCTAACTCACTTCCTCCTCCTACTCCTCAGGGCTGTTGGGGAGTTTTGCCTGGCTTACCTGTGGTGCTGTGGCCAGCTCCAACCCCCCGCCTCCCGTCTCCTCGCGATGCACCTGGCTCTGCTTGGCCACTTAGCCCAGGTTCAACCCTTAGAGCCCGTCGCCACCCAATCCTCCTCCCCCCAGGTCTTTATATAGACTCAGCATGGTAATTCAGGCGGCCTTTAGCTTCTGGTCTAAGTTAGTCAGGAGGCAGCACGCTCTCATCTCACCCCGATTACAGGAGATTTACAGGAGGATTACAGGGCAAGAAACAGCATCAGGGGAGCATTTCCCCTGACAGGGTGGCCAAGATCTGAGCAGGAGAAATTGCTCTCCCGCTCTCTTTTCTCACTCTTGTCTTTCTATTTTTCTTCTCCCTCTCGTCCCCTATCACGATCACTACCATCTCTCTTCTCTAATCAGCACTACATAACTTCTTATATAGTACAAGATTAGCTTTAGGATTTAAAAACACTTTGACAGTCTTTGTAGTAGAAGGGTTTTAGTCTGTTTGTCTGTGTGTGTGTGTGTGTGTGTGTGTGTCTGTGTGTACTATCACTGTCCTTGAGCAAGGCACTTTACACTAAGTGCTCCTGTAAGTGTACAAATATAAGTGTGTCTCTATCTTTGTGTGGGTGTCCAATGTACGTGTGTGTAGGTGTCTGAGTTTGTGTCTTTGTGTGGGGGATGTTTGTGTGAGTATGTCTTACTGTTTGTCTATGTGTGTGTGTGTGTCTTTAAGTGCGTCTGTGTGTGTGTGGATGTGTGTGTGTGTGTGCCAGGGGCCTATTAGTGATGTTACAGGGAGCCAGGGGCCTATAAGTGATGTTACAGGGAGCCAGGGGCCTATTAGTGATGTTACAGGGAGTCAGGGGCCTATTAGTGATGTTACAGGGAGCCAGGGGCCTATAAGTGATGTTACAGGGAGCCAGGGGCCTATTAGTGATGTTACAGGGAGTCAGGGGCCTATTAGTGATGTTACAGGGAGTCAGGGGCCTACTAGTGATGTTACAGGGAGCCAGGGGCCTATTAGTGATGTTACAGGGACCAAGGGGCCTATTAGTGATGTTACAGGGAGTCAGGGGCTATATGTTATTGCCTCAGCTGGGGACCGCTTGGGCAAATCAAGTATTGATGTTTTATTTAAATTAAAACTGCAGTTCACTGCATTGAACTGTTTAAATACATAATATTTATTCACCAATTTAATTCACTATTATCTATTCTTTCTATCAGAAACAATTATGTGATAAAAGGATATCGTCCTGTAAGGTCAACGGTAGTGACGAAAATGCATCTGAATGTTATTGGAAACTTGATGAAAATGTCAGGGAAGTAACAACAGTGTAGGAAAACGAGTCACTGCAGTTGGTGGCTTATGTTTGAGGAGCTGGTATTGTTCCACAGACCTGGATCTGAGAAAGGCTGATGTAAAGGATAAAAACACAAACATACACTCTAACTGATGTAAAGGATAAAAACACAAACATACACTCTAACAAACACACGCACATATAGCAAGGCCATATGACAAAGTATACTTTTAGTTTGAATGTTATGCTTTACCGGCACCACTAAGAGGGGGAGACAGAGCACACTGCCCCCTGCTGGATGTAAGGGGAAACTACATCTCCAGTACTGTGCTGTCCAACCAATTAGGTGCAACAGGCATGATGTATTGCATGTGTCATGTAGCAGATGCTGACGCAAAGCTATTTACAATAGTGAATACAGAGGGCATGGAACCCACAACACTGACCAGTCAACAAAGTAAAGGAAACCCCTGCGGTCTCTTAATAGGTCAGATTGTACAGCGTACACAACAATTAGCCTAATTGAACCATCCTGATCTTGTAAAGCTCACACTGTTTCTAAGCCCTTATTTCCAGAGTGCGTACGCCCCCTGGTGGTGGGGGTTTTGAGCCCAGGCTTGTCCAGCTGTCAATGCTGTTCCTCTCTGTCTGTCTACATACGTGTTTTCTTAGCCTCATCCTCCCACTGTCTTGTCAATAAAAATAATATGATACCCCCAAAATATCTTACAAAAGACTCTGGCCGGTCGGGACAGTTCTATAAGGGTAAATAGTATGTCTGTCATAGAAAGCCAAAGATCCCTGGTCTGAATCAACCTGTAGCTAAACACGTTAAATTATATTAAATGTCTGTCAGATATGAACAACTAAAGTGGCTGGTCAACCAAACTGCAAACACGGGGACAGGTTTAGGGTTTTATCTGATTGTCGGAGCTTCCCACACAGAATCATGTTAATTGCAGTTATGGGAAACACTCCAGGCATCCAATCCTGGTCAATCCTAAAAAATTTCACTAACCCCTGGAAGACGTTCCACAGCTTAACATTTCTAGTTCTGCCAGATCAACCATGCTGTGTCAGTGAAGAAAAGCACAGAAAAACGATGCCACGGATTTATTACAAAGGCATGGCACAAGGCATGTGAAAACTATATGATCCCAATAACCGGAGCTGTCTTAACAAGCCTAACCGCCACTCATTGGAGGGTCAGAGGAGGTTGATGTGTTCGCACGGTGGCTGAAAGTACCGTAAGAGATAGCAAATTCACCAACAGAGAGTACTCTCCGGATTCTGAATCCAGCAGGGGTGAAGAAATAGAGGGGTACGTCAGGGTCACGACCACCCCAGCATACAATACAAACCTACGCCGTTGGAATCCAGGAATATGAATTTAGATGTTTGAAGGAACTGAAAGGCTCCCCTGCAGCTCATCACGGCAGACCCAGACATCGAGTAAGACGCTGAAGACAAATCTTGTCTGGAAAGTGGGACGAATATCTTAATCCTCTCACCGCATACGCAGTTATCTTTTTCTAGCTAAACCAGCGTCTTTGAAAAAATGGCAACACTGAGAGTGATGTTGAGAACCATTCAGGTATCAACAACATGGCAGAAAGTAAATGTGACTTCATAATGTATGATAAGGGCCATGGAACAAACCTGAGGTCAGCCGAAGTTAGCATTGAGGATCAAGAATCTGGGGCTGGCATGACGAAGATAAGGGGAACAAGGTCTGTCAGTGCACTCACCCACCAAAGGAGGAGGGGGTGGGGACACAGCGGCTGAAATAGGAATGAAAGGAAACGAGAAAGAGAGAGTGAGAGTAAAAAGAGTGATGAGAAAGAAGAAAGGGAGAAGAATGAACAGACAGAGTGAACAGAGGTGAGTGAAGAGAGGAGACAGAGGGGAGAGATGAATGTTATCTCCATCAGTTCCTAATAAGGAAACCTACAGAAATACTTTGAACTTTGTTCCCCAACTTTCTCTAGACTGCAAAGTAGCCTTCTAAATCCATTATTTAAGTATGTATGAAATAGCAGCAGCAGGAGCAGCCTTCCAGATTAATCAAAACCTGGCACATTCTCTTTCTGCTAAAAACACAATTAAAGGATCGGATGAGATATTTAATATTTAAATTGTTTTAAAAAACATTGTGACATGGACTAATTTACGCACCCGGCAAAATGCAACTAAGAAAAAAATGTTTGGAAAATGTTTTCCAGAACTCCTAAAAAAACATTATCAGAATGTATAGTGGACAGTATAGTAAATTTGTCCAGTATCTCCATCAACCCTGGTATAGGTCCTGTTAGACAGTGATAGTAATTTTAATCATGGTAATACCAGCAGAGCTTATGTACCAATTTTAGTGGAAAGCCTAAAACCTACAGCTGACAGAAGGGAACAAATTCAGTCATTTCAGTGCCAAGAGCGAGGAGGAGGGATGGATGTATTGAGAGAGGTGGCGTTATGGTTGGCAATGTGATTCGAGAGGATTTGCCAGTTGTTTTCCCCCTATGAAAGCAAAGTGGAGGACAGCCCAAAACACACGAATTTGGTCTCAAATGCGTCTCCATTCACGTTCATATACAGATGAATATGAATTTCTATTCATGACTGCATTTCCTCCCAGAGCCAGACGGGGGCAGCAGAGTACAGTCCACATACAACTATCATGGATGCGGTAGTTGATTAGTGTCGTCGTTTTTCCTGAGAAAACCATCTGAACACTGGGAATTTTACTTGGTGCAAAGTAGTTAAAATCAATTAAGCGCATGAATTCTTTCATCTGTATTTTCCTAATAATATATTTCCCAATGTCCTTGTTTAACAGAAACTCAGAAGATTCTTTCTTTGTGTCCTCCTGAGACAAAATTGCCTATTTAAGTTGTACGCAATGATATGTGTCCCAACTGGCAATGTCCTGACCATACTGTAGTAATCTCACGGCATGTCCTGGAAGCCCACTGACCCGGGACATCAGCACAACGCCTGGCTGTGCCCTGGGTCAGCAAGGAAGTGGGAGAGCTACATGGCGTCGAAAAGGCAGGAGAAACACAGTTCTACATCATCAGGTTCTGTGTTGTAAAGGTCTGCAATTTGACTTCAATCCCAATAGGACGTGCCCGTTTTTTCTTTGCCTGCTGAAGTGGAGGTAGAAGGCTGAGATCAGGAACTGGAGAATTAAATTTAGCCACAGAGCTGGTTTTGAAGACAGCCATGTGCTGGGATAATATTAGACTGCTGGCACTTTGTCCAGAACCGGTCTTAACTCCACTTGGCTTGGGCTTCCAGAGATCTGCTAGATTATTTTCACAGCTATGTGCCTGGCTGACAGACTCCTCTCTCCTCTCCCCCACTCCCTCCTCCTGCTACCCCTCCTCGCCTGTCCTCCTCCTTCGCTTCTCTCCTCACCCCCTCCCCCATGTCTCAACCCATCACAAACATCCCACCTCGCCTCCTTGTCAATCATCCTCCCATGCCCTCCTCGCCTATTCCCTCGCCTCCCAATCCTCTCCATCCCTCCTAACCCCCTCCTCTGCTCCTCATCTCCTCATCTCCTCCCCCGCTCCACTGCTCCCTCATAACTAAGCCTCTTGTTCTAAAGAGTCAAGCCACAATTCAACTGTCCTATTGCTTCACAGTGGCAAAATACTCGGCTATAGTAGTCAGTCCCACATTTGTCCCTGCCAAGGAGATAAATCATCCAGCTTCTGTTTGTGGCTCATGAAGCACGAGTGTATGTGTTTGTGCGTGTATTTAAAAACAATGTTATTTATTCTGTTGAGGCCGATGTCTCATTGTAAGAGGGACACAGCTTTATGAACAAAGAGGTGGTAAATAAGTGAGGTCCAGCTGTCCTACTGAAACAAGATGCATTGATACGAACTAATCCTTTCACCTGTAATAAAACAACACTTCTTCGGTAGACTACATTCGGAAATAGAGTGTTGTTTTAGGGTTGGTCGCTGCGATTTTGGGTCATCACCACAGACAAAAAAGACAAATTGTATTTATCATATACAAAGTGTAACAAATGCTGTTATGGGTGTTGTGAAAATACTTACAGTATCAGTTTGGACACACCTACTCATTCATTTGTATTTCATAATTTTAGCATTTTCCACATTGTAAAATAATAGTGAAGACATCAGAACTATAAAATAACACTTATAGAATCATGTACATTATTAACCAAAAAAATATATATTTTAGATTCTTCAGTGTAGCCACACTTTGCCTTAATGACAACTTTTCAGACTGCTCTCTCAGTTAGCTTCATGAGGTAGACATCTGGAAAGCTTTTCCAACAGTCTTGAAGGAGGTCCCACATATGCTGGGCACTTGGTGGCTGATTTTCCTTAACTCTAAGGTCTAACTCATCCCAAATCCTCTCAGTTGTGTGGAGGTTGGGTGATTATGGAGGCCTGGTCATCTCACACAGCACCATCACTCTCCTTCTTGGTCAGACAGCCCTTACACAGCCTGGTGGTGTGTTTTGGGTCATTGTCCTGTTGAAAACCCAATGATAGTCCCACTAAGTGTAAACCAGATGGGATGGAGTATCGCTGCAGAATGCTGGGAAAGACATGTTGGTTGAGTGTGCCTTGAATTCTAAACAAATCACAGATAGTGTCACCAGATAAGCACCCCCACAACATCACACCTCCTACTCCATGCATCACAGTGGGAACTACAAATGTGGAGCTCTTCTTTTCACCCCCCCCCCCTGCATTTGACAAACACAGCGTGTGGAACCAAACATCTCATATTTAGAAACAAGACCCTTTTTTTTAAACTGGTCTAATGCAAATTTCTCTTTTTTCTGGGTCCACGCAAGTCTGTTCTTCTTATGGCTGTCCTTCAGAAGTCTCCTTAGAACAGCTGACGTTGAGATTTGCTTGTTACTTGAACACATTTATTTAGGCTGCAATCTGAAGTGCGGTTGATAGTCAATTCCAGATGCTGGTAATGCTAATAAAGTTACTTACCTTGTCACAACACAACTGATTTTCCACATTTTAGTCTCTTACAACATTAAATCAAATTAGATTTAATTAGGAGCTTTTGCCGCTGATCGGCAAAGAAGTCCATCATGTCAAAGTGCTAAATCAGTTCCACAAATTGTTCAAATAACTAATTAACTTTGCCCTTGGCATAATGTATACAATATTAGTTTGAAAATTGAAAGAAGTAAAAGAAGTACTTAATAACATTTTTGTGTTTGTGAAATGATGGTGTTGTAATGGCTAATTGTTTGCATTTTTTCTTTTTTGGATCCACTTTTTCACAGTTCCATGAAGGGAGTATTTACAATGACTGTAAATGTTATTTTGCCTGGCCCACGACATGATTCTTACAGTCATGCATAGCAGAGTAAAAGAGTAAAATGTAATTTTTAACACAAGCAAGTTGTGTTCTGATTGAGGGAAGGATTAGGGAAAGTCAGGAAAATAGGGTTTTCCAGACCCCAAACCTTTGGAAACTGCATGGAGTACACACACACATCTGACCAGAAACAGTAAGGATTTAAAATCTAAATCCCGATTCAGGAAGATTATCTGTCATTCTGTCCCTGAACAAGACAGTTCACACTCATTCCTCCTGTAAATCACTAGGCATAAGAAGAGGAATATGAAATGGATAATGAAAGAAGGCAATGTTTGCTAAATCAACTCTTTCTAACAAACTGAATGAAACTGAAACTTAAAATATTGGCCTGTACTTGGAAAGCAAGAATAAAAACAGTGGAAAAATCCTAGTGGACCTGTATCCACCAGGCATCTTAGAGTAGAAGTACTCATCCATTTAACATTTCACAAGCCACTTGAAAGCACATGTTGAGGTTTTTTGCTGACTGAAGAGCATTTCCATCTCCGGTTGAAACAAACAAGTGGATCCATGTTTTTATTTTTTTAGCAAGTATAGAAGAACACATTCTCTTTCACAACAACGACCTGGGAACAATTTGGGTTAACTGTCTTATTCAAGGATAAAATGATTTGCAAAGCTCTCCAGTATGATCAACCCAACAAAGCCATTCGTCAAAACATACAAGTATGGGTACTGACCAAGACAAACCTACACGGGTTTTAAACACTCCTTCATGTTCAAATTTTTTTTTTATATTGAAAACATGTTTTCAACATGTTGTTCAAAATATTTTGCTCACCGAGTCTGCACTGACTTTGTTTTCCAGTTCTTTAAGTGGTCATTAAATCTCTTCACACATGTGCGCCCTAATACATGACAGTCTTTTTGGGGGTCTTTATCAGGCCCTCTGGCTCTGGCATTAGCAAGCAAGCAAGCAGGTTTATTTATTTAGCACAATTCATACATAGAAGCAATTCAATGTGCTTTACAATGAAAATAGAAATACTGCAATAGAATCAAAACAGTCAGATCCATCATCAGCAGATTGTTACATTTACACAGAGGTTATACCTCTGATAGCACGAGAACTTGCATTACAATATACATTTAATAACAAAATAAATCATGGAGAGAAATATAGCATTCCCAAAGCTTTGGCTCAAGAGACATGAAGAGACAGCCTTGATATCTATGTCCCCAGCCTCGGAAGCAGTATGCCAGTTAAATGTCTGGGTCCTTAGGACACTGGGTCCTTAGGGCACTGGATCCTTAGGGCACTGGATCCTTAGTACACTGGGTCCTTAAGGCACTGGGTCCTTAAGGCACTGGGTCCGTAGGGCACTGGGTCTGTAGGGTACTGGGTCCTTAAGACACTGGGTCCTTAGTGCACTGGGTCCTTAAGGCACTGGGTCCTTAAGGCACTGGGTCCGTAGGGTACTGGGTCCGTAGGGTACTGGGTCCTTAAGGCACTGGGTCCATAGGGCACTGGATCCTTAAGGCACTGGGTCCTTAAGGCACTGGGTCCTTAAGGCACTGGGTCCATAGGGCACTGGGTCCTTAAGGCACTGGGTCCTTAAGGCACTGGGTCCGTAGGGTACTGGGTCCTTAAGGCACTGGGTCCATAGGGCACTGGGTCCATAGGGCACTTGTTGTTTAACTGTACATCTGAACATTTCCCAGACACCTAACTTACCACAGTGGGTCCACACAATATATTTAAGCTCAATAGGACCTAATCATTTAGTTCTTATAGATCTAGTTTTTTATTTGATGTTTGTATTGTACTTGGCCTGGTTTTCATTGTATTGTTTCTATTTATTTTCCTTGGAAGGCTCATTATAAATTTTTGCACTTACAGCTGTCTCTGAAATGTGCAATTTGGGGGCACACGCCAGATCCGCTCCAACATGACCCTTGGTCACCCCCTTTTCAACCTGTGCCAATTTGACCTTTGTGATCTGATCAAGGCAATCCAGTGTGAAAGTCAGATCCATTTCCAAAGGCGTGTGTAGATTCTCATTAAACGTGTACCTGAACAGGTAGCAGAAATTCTCCGCTGGCACTTCGATCACAATTTTTGTTCCTTGCGGCAAAGACAACGGGTCATGTTGTTACCCAGATAAACATCATTCAGACCTAAACTGATATGCGCAGGTTGGGACTTTAGACGTTGATCAACCCACTCCAGATGACTCCACACCAGTAACTGTGGATTAGGACATACGACCAAGATCTGGGTTCATTTGTCACACACAGGCAGAGGAGCCATTTACTCGTGGCTTCTGGGTCAACGTGGAATCTTAAAAGGTAGATGCACACTGTAAATACACCATTGTATTTCCCCTATCTTTAGCAAACGCCACCCATCAGCCCCCACCACATAATATAAACAACATCGGCAGTCTGCTTCTCCCTGTAGTTGTGGACGTGTGTGTGTGTGGGCGTGTGTGTGTGTGAGTGTGTGTGTGGGTGTGTGGGTGTGTGAGTGTGTGTGTGGGCATGTGTGTGGGCGTGTGTGTTTTCGGTCTGTGACAGTGTAATCTAAATGTATTATTTCCGTGCCGCACTGTGCTGCTGTCCATATAAGGGGTTCAACCGTGTGTCAGCCTGCCCTCAGACAGGGGTAGAGATAAAGAGAGACAGAGAGAGGGAGACACGGAGAGACAAGGCGGGGAAGAGGAGATAGGGGAGGAGGCAGGGAGGAGGCGGGGAGGAGGCGGGGAGGAGCAGTTGGAAGACATGGAGAGGCGAAGGAAAGGGCAGGATGAGAGAACAAGAGTTGGATGTGGAAAGAAGGAGGCGAGGTTTTCTGGGGAGGGGAGGTGATCGGAGATAGCCAATGACAGAGGGGCAGGAGAATTTAGAGGAGGGTGAGATGGTCAGGACTCACAGAACGCTGAGGTGAAGTGGAAAAAAAATTATTAGAAAAGAGGAGGACCCCTTCAGGGCAGTTTATCAAAGTGTAGATCTAACAGAAGGAACAGATAGGGGGATTTACTGAGAGAAGGATCTGCTAGAAAGGAAAAGACAGTGAATTTCTCAGAGAAGGATCTGGTGAACAGGAAAAGAGAGTGATTTTCTCAGAGAAGGATCTGGTGGACTGGAAAAGAGAGTGATTTTCTCTGAGAAGGATCTGGTGGACAGGAAAAAAGACCACCTAGGAGAAATGAAAGGACGGGATCCATTTGACTAAGGAAAAGAGATAGAGACATAGAGAGAGCGACTTCCTGGACTTTAAGGACATCTGGAAGGATCGTCTGTCTGTCCAGAGGGAAGTGTGTACAGAGGGAACTTGGTGACCTGAGGAAGGCCTGCCCTGAATGCTTGACACCGAGAGGGTGTTCCAGTGTGACACTACAGACCACAACAGGTTCTCCCTTTGCACACTGAATTGTTCACTTGTATGAGGGTTCCTCTGGCTCAGTGTGTGTGTGCGGGTGTGTGAACATGTGTTTCTTTGTCTGACTCAGTTTGTGTATTTTGGTTGTGGGTATCTGTGTTTAACAAGTGTGTGTGCATGTGTGTGTGTGTGTGTCTGGGTGTGTGTTGTGCTTATTGTATGTGTGCGTGTGTGAGCGCGTTCGAGCGCGTTTGAGCACAGACCAGGCCAGCAAGAGGCTGCGGCTCTTAACTCTGGGACCGTGCTTTGTAGGAGGAGAAGTGAAAGACAAAACAGAAGGAGAGAATGTATAGTGAATGAGAGGAGGAGAGGAATGGAAGAGAAGAACTGAGGAGAGAAAGGAACAACATACAGCAGAAAATCTATTAGGAGGAAATATAAAGGGGTAGAAAAGCTTTGAAGGAGTGATGAAGGCTTTACAGAAGAACCAGGCTCGAACCGACCAGATGCTGGGTGCCATGGCTGACATGTTGACTTCAATGGCATTGCCCAATCAACAGTGGGTGAGTGACACGTACACATCTGATTGGAGGCAGCATTGCTATCAAAGTCCTTTTAGTTGTTGCTACAGGCTCTTCACATTCAGCACCTCCAATGTGAACCATAGAAGAAACCCATTTATAAGATGGGTATGTCTGGTTAAGTCCAACAGAGGAACGTTTGTTTCTTTTCTTCTCTCTGTCTTAAAATCCCTGAACAGGTTAATAAAAGACAGTGAAGACGACGACCTCACCTCTTTCAGGTTTATAACATGAAACATCTTCTGAAATACGTGAAAGGAGACAAAAGTGCATACATTATTCAGAGTAAAATAAAGGTTAATAAAGGTAATAAATATGAGGTGTTCCATGTTTGCAGGAACCATTTATGCATGACCCCTGACCCTAATCTGTTAACAGGAGATGGACTGTTTAAAAACACATTCCAGAGATAAGTTGTTTTTGTCCTTTGGACAAAATCATTTCAGATACTAAACTACTAACTGAAGTGGACACTTGGTTAAGCAGCAGATTAAAATTTTTCACATTGGAAACAGCTGCATCAAGTCCTGTTGTACGAAACTGTATCCACGAAACAGAGTCTTGCGATGCTAACAAGGCAGGTTTTGAGACAGAGTGACAGGAGGTGATATCCGGATCCAAGGTGTTCAGCAAACATATTGGCCTGAGCCTTTTCTGTTACAGAGATCCACTCAGACCACATCAGATGTACGGTTCAGGAGCACATTCCATAGATGAGATTGAGTGTGTGTCTGTGTGACCCAATCAACATTAGTCAGCGCGGAGCATTTTCAACAGACACGCCAAATACGAATGGCACACATCCTGATGAGGTTAATCCCCAAACGCAGAGGTAGGGAAAATGAGAGGGTAAAGCAGGAAAGAGCGAATAGAGAGAAGAGGGACAGAGAACGAGAGATATGTGACAAGACAGCCATAGTCACTGAGAGGGAAAGGGAGAGCCAAAGGCACGGATCATAAGGAAATAAAGAGTGGGCAGTGGTTTCTCTTCAACGGTTGGGAGGAATCTTGGACGTGTCCTAGAACAGAGGAAGTGGAGTAGCACTGATTAAAACCTCTAACTATAAACACTAGTACCTAAAGCCTTTCCTCTCACCCTTTATCTCTCTACCTCTGCCTCATTCCTCTCACCTTTGATATGCAGTATCTCCTCCGTTCCCTGTGATTTTGTACCTCCCTGTTAAATGTATTTCTCTCCCTTAGCCCTCTCTCATTCTCACTATTATTCTTTTTCTCTGCTCTAAATCATTCTATCCCTCTTTGTCACACACATAGTGATACGACGGTTCTATAAACACACAACCGCTGTAGGTCTGCAAAACCTGTCAGGCGCTAAATTAAAATCCCAACTGGTTGTGTTACAGTGCAGTCAAAAGACCAGACATGGTAAATAAGAGAAGTTTCCAAGCTTTGACCGGTAAAAGATCTGCATTCCCAGAACAAACATTTTACTTAGGCCTGTGATAATACAAATATTATTGCAATGTTGAATGTAATTTTGACTTGATCTTTAGAAAAAACATTTGCCCACCGTTGTAATTGTTTACCATTATCTACATCCAAACAACATTCTAAAATTAGATCAAAATCTCTATTTCTTTTTTGTTGTAAACATTCTAATTTTCAGCAAATTCATTTTTACCTGCCTTGCTCAGATATTTCACCTTTCTGACTTAGGGATTTGACAGTCTTTCAGCTACTGGTCTGATGCTCTAACCACTAGGATAGCTCTAACCTCTGCTGTCGCTCTTCATGAAATCATTCCAGATGTACTTCCCTATAAAGTGGACACTCAACACGCCAATATTTCCCTCAGCTTTATCAGGAGCAATTTTGTTGTTGTTCTGAAATCATAATTTCTGTCACACAAGCAAGAATTTGAGTACAAGCTGTGTTTATATACTAAGGAGCAAAGTACTGAGATCCTGGGACAGCACAGAACTGTGCCTTACACTCTGGACACAGTGACTATATATCTACTCAGAGAATATACTTCCCCACTAAAACATAGCACTAAAAACTACAACATCTGTAAGTATGATCTATACGGAGGTCTTTCCCGTTCTCTTCTCCCCTCTTCTTTTATCCTGTCTCTCCACTTCCCATCTCTACTTCTATCTTTCTTTCTTCTTTTTTATCCTCTCAGACAAAATGATTAACAACATGATTATAATGATCTCTGTCTTCTCTCTCACCGATCCTCAGTAACTCTCTAGCCTTTTATCTCTTCCTCTCTCTCTGAAGAGGAGTGATAATTCTCAGCTTCCTTCTCCATTAACCTTAAAGTCGGGTCTGTCAGGAGCTCTAAGAATGGGCCTTACTCCCCTGACTTAAATACTTTTCATAGGTTCAGTCAGTTCAGGTTAAAAAAGAAATGAGAAATTAAGGACAGTCCTGCAATTGTTGATCATAAAGTGTTTGAATGAGCAGGTTAAAAAGAGAAATTACTGTGCATGATTTATTGCTGATTGAATGATCTTTATGCATCTTTTTCTTTCTGGTCCTTGATGTGTGTTGTATAGCCATTGACGGTCATTGGTTGGCTAATGCTGACCCTGTCTCTCCCCATGTCCAGTCTACAGAGACCAGTGACACAGCAACGCAGCCTCCTGCGGACCAGGAGTGGAAGAGGGAGTTGTCTGGCCCAGGACAGCAGCACCCAGCTGGGATAGAGGACTGGGAGCAGGGGTCCAACCTGGAGAGAGGAGGAAGAGACGGAACAGGTAAGACGTGAATTGCTTCACCTTTCAAATTCTCTCCTCCAGTAAAATGTTTCATCTTGAGGCTCCATACTCTTCTCCCCTACTTGGCTTAGGCTAGCGGCTCTGAAAGAGCCGTCTGTTTCTGTCAGTCAGTCTGTCAGAGTCAGCCTGTAGACTGTAGTCTATGACATGGCATGTCGACAATCCTCTCTCGCCACAGGCCAAACAGCTTCATTCAACCATTTCAATCCAACCTGGAAAACAAACGTACTTGTAATGGTCTGCTGCTTGTTCCAATACACATTCAGGGCCTTCATGTGTTTCTAGGCCCTGAGAACGACATAAAAAACAAGATGGTCGCCTGGTCAGCCGACTCATGAAGAAAGCCTGGCCTGTTGAGAAATACTAGTTCTGGCCCCGACACATGTTGAACCACGTTCTGGAGGGTTTACGTTCCTGCTGCAGGCCTGTGTCTTTAGCTGCACCTTGAATAAACAGCCATGTTGTTCTCAGTCCAGTGAGAAACTTGCCATTCTGTGTGTCCTCAGTAGGGCTTTAGATGGTCCCTTCTGATGCCTGGTGGTCAACAAGTAACCAGCCACCTACCTGTGTCTGCTGGGTAAGCACTGATAGGCCGATACAGGGCCTAATCTGACGAATGGCATGATAGGAGTCCAGTTAATCAGGTTAATATCCCATATATAAACCTAGATTTGGCGTGTGTGTGTGTGTGTGTGTGTGTGTGTCTGTGTGTCAGATTATGCAGGTTGGCCCAGCCAACTGTTTCCAGATGGGGAAAAATGAAGGCGAATGGTAAAGAAAAACCCACTATTGGTCCCTAACCCTTCTAAGTTGATTTAGCTCATAGACGTTCGCGTGCATTCCTATTGGCCTTGAGTGCAACAGAACAAAAGGAGCTCTGTAGAAGAACGGAGGGTTTTTGGTGTGGGGGCATTGTGGAGTAGAGGGTGTACCATTGTATCCAGTGGCTGAGACCCAACCAAACCGCTAACTCTTGTGCAATGCATTACATGATGTTTGTTCGTTCAATGTGTGTGTGTGTATGTGTGTGTTTGTGTGTGAGACAGGCAGAGAAGGAAGCTGTTGGCGATGGTTATCTGTAATGGCTGTACTTAGACAGATTGCGCGGGCCAAGCTAATGCAGCCAAATATTATCATAGCCCAGGCCTCAGCAACAAGAGTGAAGAAAAATGTACTGGGCTGTGGGTTGGTTGATTGGTTTTATGGATGTTTGGGCTGTGTGTTGAATGATTGGTTTTATGGATGTTTGGGCTGTGTGTTGAATGATTGTTTGTATGAATGTTTGGGCTGTGTTTTCGTTAATTAGAGGTGTTGTTGGGCTGTGTTAGTTGTTAGGAAGGTTGGATGAATGGTTGGGCTGTGTTGGGTGTTAGGAAGGTTGGATGGAGAGTTGGATGGCTGGGCTGTGTTGGTTGTTAGGAAGGTTGGATGGATGGATATTTGGTTGCATGTTTGAGCTGTGTAGGTTAGATGGATGGTTAGCCAGGTGGTTGGGTTGTGTGCAGGTAGTTAAGATGATTGGATCGATGGGCTGTGTATTGGCTAATTGACTGTATGGAAGGTCGGGCTGTGTTTTCGAGGTAAGGATGGTTGGGTTGTGTGCTGGTTTATTAGATGTTTGGGTTGTGTGCTGGTTTATTAGATGTTTGTTTGGGTTGATTGCTGGTTTATTAGATGTTTGGTTGGGTTGAGTACTGGTTTATTAGGTAGTTGGTTGGGTTGTGTGTTGGTTTGTTAGATGGTTGGTTGGGTTGTGTGGTGGTTTGTTAGATGGTTGGTTGGGTTGTGTGCTTGTTTGTTAGATGGTTGATTGGGTTGTGTGCTGGTTTGTTAGATGGTTGGTTGGGTTGTGTGCTGGTTTGTTAGATGGTTGTTTGGTTTGTGTACGGATTTATCAGATAGAAGGTTGGTTGTTATGTGTCAGCCTTCCGGTGTTGTTTTGGTACACTGCCAACTTGCATTTTCCCCTGCCTGTCTGGAGAATGGAAATGAATAGATCAGGCGCCATCGGTCTGCGACCTCCAGCAGTCACTGGACCAGTTTGCAGCCGAGTGCGAAGCGGTTGGGATAAGGATTAGCACCTCTAAATCTGAGGCCATGGTTCTCAGCAGGAAACCGATGGAGTGCCTCCTCCGGGTAGGGAGTGAGGGGTTACCCCAAGTAAAGGAGTTCAAGGATCTCGGGGTCTTGCTCGCGAGTGAGGGGGAAATGCAGCGGAGCAGCGGGGGCGGTTCACTTTACCGCACCGTTGTGGCGAAAAGAGAGCTGAGCCGGAAGGCAAAGCTCTCGATATACCGGTCAATTTTCATTCCTACCCTCACCTATGGTCATGAAGGCTGGGTCATGACCAAAATAACTAGATCGCGGGTACAAGCGGCTGAAATGAGACCTTCTCAGAAGGGTGTCTGGCGTCTCCATTAGAGATGAGGTGAGAAGCTCAGTCATCCGTGAGGAACTCGGAGTAGAGCCGCTGCTCCTTTGCATCGAAAGGAGCCAGTTGAGGTGGTTCGGGCATCTTGTAAAGATGCTCCCAGGACATCTCCCTAGGGAGGTGTTCCAGGCACGTCCAGCTGGGAGGAGACCTCGGGGTAGGCCCACGACTAGGTGGAGAGATTATATTTCCACACTGGCCTGGGAACGCTCTGAGATCCCTCAGTCAGAACAGGAAAATGTAGCTTGGGAAAGGGAAGTTTGGTGTCCCCTGCTGGAGCTGCTGCCCCTGCAACCCGATAAGCGGATGAAGATGAAGATGTATGATGAAGAAGATTAGGCGGCCCCATTTCAGTTAATGATGGTATAATATGTTGACTGGCAGCCATAGGAGCAGAACTAGGTTCAACATTTAAGGTGAGAAAAGTGTTAGCAATGGACCATCTTCTGAATTCAGAATGAATGGGATTGAATGGTAGCAGTACAGTTTACCATTAAAGAAACAACATTTTCAATTTACATTGTCTTAACTTTGAACTGTTGAACCTCGTAGCACACCAGGAAGTAGAGGCAAGAAACAAAAGCAGGACATGCACTCATCAATCTGCATTGAGTTTTGCCAATTCCACTTTATTTCCATGGAACTGATTGCATTACAACAACACAAAGCCATTCTCCCAGTTGATCTTCATCTTCATCTCCCAGTTCATAAGTAAAAAGTTGCAGCACTGCTCAGCTAAAGGGAATCAACTAGTGAAAAGTCATCACTTCAGCTAGGAGAGGAGAGTGAGAGAGAAAAACAGAGAGAGAGGTGATGAAAGAAAGTGAAGAGAAAGATGGAGAAGGAAAGAGAGATGGAGGGGAGACAGAAGTGGAGAAGATAGAGGGAGGGGAAGAGAGAGATGGAAATGTGTGGTGGGTGAGGTAGAGGCCTTTGGTGTTTGTGTGTGTGTGTCTGCGTGCATGTGGTGTTTGTATGTGTGTGTGTGTGTGTGTGTGTGTGTGTGTGTGTCTGCGTGCATTTGTGTGTGTCTCTATGTGTATTTGTGTGTCTGTGTGTGTGTGTGTGTATTTGTGTGTGGATGTGTGCCTGTCTTTCTGTATTGGTTTGTGTTTCTATGTGTGCATGTGTGTGTGTGTCTTTGTGTGCATGTGCTCTAATTATAATGTAGGTTTCAGAATGTTTCGTGCGTGACAGGATGGGCTTGGGTCCACAGTCCGATGAAATGGGATGTACAGTGTTTCCCTGTTGGGATGACAAACAGCCTCCCACTGACAGGGTAACACAGGACGAGAATCAGCTGTCCATCTCTTGTTCAGAGGACGGGAGACGGGGGAGAGGAGAGGGGGAGGAGGGGGAGGAGTGAGTCATCGGAGAGGAGCACCAGGAGGAAGAGGAGGAGAGGATGAGAGGAGATCACCCAGGCATCTGTTAGACATTAGAAACAAGATGCCTTGCAGTGGCTTCAGAAAGGTCCGGATGATGCCAGCGCCAGTTAAATCACATACAGATGCAGCACAGAGGACTGACTTTCTGTTTAATCTCCCCTTCTCTGCTCCTTTTGTGTTGTTTACTCTCCTCTTCTCATCTTACTATCCTCTTACTCTCTCCTGTCTTCTTCTTGTCCTTTAGCTGTAGCAGAACTGTCTATGAATGTCCAGCTAGGCTCTCAGATTCTTTCATTTCTGGCCTGAACTTTCATGCACTATTACCTTCTACCTGATAAGCTCCTTGAGTTTGTACCAGTTTCCAATGTTTCCCCACAGCTATTTCCCAATCCTCCCCTCTCCTTCCTGTTCTCCTTGCCCCCCAGTCACAGCATATTGTAATAGCAGCTTTTTGATGGATGTCCAGCTATTTTATGGTATGATGTTCTAGTAGAAACCCCTGAACCCATAAAAACAGGAAGCGACAGTGAACCAGTTACCATGGCAAAGAACTCACCGACAACCCGCTTACACACAAACACACACAAATGATTCCATGTAACAATCGGATTCAGAAAAAATCTGATCTCCCCTCTAGAACCTTCTGAACAGGGTCACCCAACAATATCAGATCTTTAGGGAGCGGGCACAAAATGGTTATAAATCATCTGTACACTGCAAACAGACAGCAAGACGTTTCAAAGCTTGATTACATCTGGATGCAGAGTTAAAGTGTGTGGTGAAATAACCAAAATAAAAAGATTATTTTTCTCCAAGAACAAAACATGCTTTACATTCAGTGAATATAGAGGATATAAAACAGTTACATATATATATATATATACAGTATATATGATACATATAAACACACTTGACATTCCAGAACGTCTCTACTAAACCTTCATTTGGCGATTCCCAAATACAGTAGGTTTACAGTATATGTGAGTGTGATCTGGAAGTCAAAACAGCCTTTGGTCCACTCAGTCAATGAATCAAATGATAAACAGTGATGTGTTCTCACAGTATTAATAGCAGGTTGCTAGGTATTCTGGGACATGCAGTACAATATCCTCATTTCACAGCTCCAAAGCTCTGCATCATGGCTGGCATTTAGATTAGCTGCTGTTGATACAAGACACACAGACAGATGGCTAATGAAGAAAGACAGGCTGACAGGCAGACAGACAGTGGGCATATAAAGATACACAAATAGACCGGAATACAGCTAATGAAGAGAGACATAGGGTTAACTGAGAGGAGAGACAGAAAGTCAGACAGATGGCTAATGAAAATAGACAGACTGACAGATGGGTAATGAATACAGACAGGAAGACAGACACACAGGCAGAGGGCTATGATGGATACACGTACAGATGGGAGAAGATAGAGAGGCAGACAGATAGAAAAAAGAAAGAAACATTTGTGTAATGGAATGTGACTGGCAGGGAAAAAACTACTTCAGCTGATTGCTTTGTAATAATACTGAATATTATAAAACTAGTCTACCACAGCAGGATTTGGAACACATTCATAACGGCAGAGGAAAAACCTTGGCTATTTTCACTTTGCAAATTTGAAAGAGGTACGTCCGGGGGAATGTAAACCCTGAGGGCTGCCTTGGTCTCTTGCATTTGAGTGGTGCTTAACGCTACACGTGTGGCCAACGTTAGGCAGCTGGACATTTGAATAGTGTTTAGGTAATGTTTCGCTAATTCCAGAGTGATGTTTTCGGTACGATTCACGCCCTCCGACTCACTCACAGCTCTAGGGAGTAGGTTTATGCTCCACAGCCAGATTCCACAGACCGATGAAGAAACATTAATCTCAATCAAGTAGCATTTGTCACATACTTACAACAGGTGTTGACTAAGAACGAAATGCTTACTTTCGGTGTGTGTGTGTTCCAGACTGAAGAAGGGAGAGCTGTGTGAATGAGCCTCTGATCCCGTGCAGGGCCGAGATGTTAGACACGTGACTGGTGATAGTTTCCAGGTCTAGCTCATCAAAAGAATGTGACCAATTACAACCGCTGGTTCAATGGAAAAGTGTTGCAGGACTGAACACTGGGAGGTGGAAAGATGGTGCCAGGGAGGAGGAAAAGAGAGAGACCAACTGAGAGACATAAAGAGAGTCAGAGAGGGAAAGAGAGATAGTCAGAGGAGGAAATGAAGTGATATGTAGAGGGGGACAGTTATACTTAAACTATTTGCACATTGACAGATCACTGTGCTTGGCTAATAATATAATGTTTTAAATTCCTTTCTTTTTTTAAACCCATGTGTAGTGTTTCCTTCTGATTTATATACATGGAGGGTCTGACTGCTCTGTGGGTGATGTGTATTTTCTAAATGTAGCCTAGTTGTACTCTGATTTGTATAGTTGGAAGAGGGAGGCAAAGAACACACACACACACACACACACACACACAGACATGTACAACCCCAGACCAGAGCACAGATAGAACTTCACCATGTAAGACACTTAGACAGGAGAATAATATACTATCTTGTGTCAGTTTGCTTTCATTTGTGTGGGAGAAGATGAGAGAGAAAGAGTGAGAGATGGAAGGAGAGATGGATGGAGAGATGGAAGGAGAGATGGATGGAGAGATGGATGGAGAGATGGATGGAGAGATGGATGGAGAGATGGATGGAGAGATGGAAGGAGAGATGGATGGAGAGATGGATGGAGAGATGGATGGAGAGATGGATGGAGAGTACTATTGTGAGAAAAAGGAAGAGGGAGACAGAGAGCAAAGCAATCAAGAGTAAAAATATGAAATCTAAGAATAATACAGTTGTTGGAAGGTATTCAAGAGGGGATTGTGGTGGGAGACATTGATGTGTGTGAAAGAGGAGAGAGAGTGTTATGTGTGTGAGAGAGCGGGTGAGAGAGGGAGAGAGAGTTATATGTGTGTGAGAGAGAGGGATCCCAGTTGCATCCCGTTGTCTCGGGCACAGCGTTGAGCCCACCAGAACTGCACAGCAATTGTTTTATAAGGGAGCTAGTTAGCCAGCTACTGTAGTTACCATGACGTCAGACCTTGATGCCACATGTTCTCACATCACGCCTCTGTTTTTCTCTCTCGCATCGCAGCTCCATTCTTTTATCTCCATTGAATCTGTTTGTTTACTCTAAAGCTCCTGCTGGTCTTGTTCTCTGTCGAGGCTCAACATTGTAAGGCTGAGGTATTTCTTAGCTGTTTCTGCCCACCTTTGATTTGGATGAAGCTGTTTCAATGATTGCCCTGCCTGCTGCACTCTGAGGCCAGGCAGGGCTGCGTGTGATACCTTGTAGTGTGGGGACCTTAATCTGTCGTCTGACAACAGCTCCAGGGACTTGGACAGCTTTCTCACCTCCTCTGTCATGTTCACCTCGTCCTTGCTCTTCCTGGCAGATACCTTTTGCCATGTGTGTTTGCAGTGTGACACAGGATATTTGTCTGCATGTGTTTCACATTTTTATTGCATTTAGATTTCTGAAGAAGTTTGAGTTTATGTCTGTGTGTAAGTGGGAGGTGCGTGTGGGGGCGAGATACTTGACACCCCCCAACAGTTCCAAAAAGGAAAAACAACAAGTCATTAGGACATTCCCGTACAGTGAAGAGGCTGTGTCTTGGACGTCCCACATTGGCTGGGCTTGAAGATGTGTCGTGCAGTAGAAACACAGACTGATTCTGTATTGATTATAAAAGGTTGGCAGCTTGGTATTGGCAAGTCAATTAAACACCTTCGGAAAATTTAAGAGACCAATGCACCTTTTTCATTCCTTTCCAAAACAGTTGAAAAAGAATGTTTGGATTGAGGAACAGAAGCGTTCAATTTGCAGTGGCCTCTTAATTTTAGTCCTTCTTTTCCTCACACAAAAGGAAAGAAAAAGGTGCAGTGGTCTCTTAATTTTTTCCGGAGCTGTATATTGTGTCTGCCTAAAATCCAGAGTGGATGATTCACTATGCTAACTGGAATCTGTGCCCACAGACAGGAAAAGTTGCCACCAATGGCGATGTCAACCTCGTAACAGACTAGACAGACATTCCATCAGAGCGTCATCTAGGTTTGAGGTTGAAATCCTGTACAGATGTGACATAAACGTGGTTTTGTATTACAATATGGATGTGATATAAATGTGGTTTTTGATTACAGTATGGATGTGATATAAATGTGGTTTTCTATTACAGTATGGATGTGATATACATGTGGTTGTGTATTACAGCATGGATATGATATAAATGTGTTTGTGTCTGACAGTACGGATGTGATAAAAACGAATGTTGACTTTTACAGTATAGGATGTGATATAAACGTGTTTGTTTATCACTGTATATATCCGTGAATGTGATATATATATATATATATATATATATATATATATATGTGTGGCTTCTAACAGGCTTCTTCTCTACATCTGTGTTTATGGTTTGACGGTCTGCATGAGGATGTATGATTAGTGTGTCTTGTTTGTGTGTGTGTGTTTAAAGTGTGTTAAAGCACAATTCACCTCCGATTCCCTTCTTCACAATTCCTTATTTTTTATTCCTTTATTTCCTGGAAGCCCACGACCCAGTGGAAGAGGGAAACTGGTCCAAACTCCCACCGGCAAGCACTACTCTCACACACAGCCCACTGGCCAAAGTCAATATTCATTCAATCCAGAGGTCGGTTTCAGTGCAGAGAGAATGATGCACAAACAGCTCTGGAAAAAATGAAGAGACCACCGCACCTTTTTTTCCTTTCCAAAAAAGTAGAAAAGGAAAGTTTAGCGTGAGGAACAGAAGGGTTAAAATTAATAGAGCACTGCAAATTGAATGCTTCTGTTCCTCAAAATGTTCCTTTTCAACTTCTTTTCAGAAAGGAAAGAAAAAGATTAAGTGGTCACTTTATATGGAAAAGCTCCCTTATGACTCTGCTCCACCTGCCCCCTTCTGGACAACTGGTGGAAGTGCAATGTAGCACGATCTGAGGAAACGAATGCCAGTAGATGGGCTCATTCATAGTTATAGGACCTGTTTGAGAATGAGGGAGATCGGGTTCAACATATCCCTTGGCAGAACCTTCAGGGAGTGATATCAGTACTTCCATGCACAAGTTCAGTGTCTGAGCTCCAGATGGGTTCATAGAATGTCATGGACAATGGAATCCCCTTTGCGTTTGGGCATCTGACTCCAGGTGACTGCTCCTGTCTTAGTGTTGGGCGACCTCTGGACCTCGGCTTTAGCACCGCTGGCTTTGATACATACGAGACCTAGAACCCTCCGGGTCGCGCTTAATGTTTTCCTCCGAGGTTGGCGGGAGGAGCGGTACTGCCCATCTAGCTTGCTGGCGGCAAGGCGACAGCGTCCGTGGTCGTCAGCTCTCTGAAGAGAGTGAGCGGTTCGCAGCTCATAGAACTCTCAGTGCCCCCCTCTTCAAGAGGGGGCGCTGTTTTTCTATTGGTGTTCGGCTTTGACCTTGGCTACACTTCCATCAGGGCTCTCTGCCTGTCGAAGGGGGGAGGGAGTGGTGTTGTAACATTAGTCAGGGTTGCCTGGTCAACAAACGCTTTTATTCCTCTCTTCCACTTCTCTGGGTATCGCCAACAGCTTATCAATTTCCTTAATGAGGTGAGCTGTACCAACACAGGACAGGCCCCTCGCAATGTGGCCTTTGTGCCCTAAACATTTTTGTGCCACCTAAGGCTCAATGGCCTTGCCCCTAAAATGGCGAAGTTCCAAGCCTGGTTCTGAATCTGGAAAGGGAGGACAAACAACTCAGCAACAAAGTTATGTGACTCTAAAAGCAACAAACAATAATGACAACAAGTTAAAGACAGAGAAAAAACTAGCCTCTGACCTGTGAGTCTTAAGCAGCAAAACAGCTATGAACAGCTTTATCTGGGTACAAAGTTATGAAAGGAACGGAGTGGTGAAAACATATTTGATTAATGATGGTCTTTGACCAGCCAGCAAAGGGACAAACTTGATCTCTGCTCTTTTATTAGAGACGTCCAGTCTCTTGGTTAGACGTCAGTACATTTTGATATGTTCTGAATGATTGGCTGAAACAGGGCATAATTTATTCAAGACTGTAACAATCTGAGGGAGGTCGAAATAGATACTGTATTGCCGTTGTAGCAGTTGAATGATGTAATATCACATTACATGTGCTCTGATGCTTTGATGGTCTGTGCTGATGGCTTAATGGTCACACAGACCCATCACAAATGTGCAAGATAGGAAGAGAAGGAAGACGTAAGAGAGACAGAGGGAGGGAGAGAGAAGAATGGCTAGAGAGAGAGGGATGGGGAGGGACGGATCGAGAGGGATGGATAGAGAGAGACCGCAAAAGACTGCGCTCTATGAGATACATTAGCGAGGATCTTGAGCCTGGCGACAGGCTGACAATCATAGTGGACTGGGATAACATGAGAGGAAGGGAGAGGAGATCAGGATAGAAGATGAAAGGAGGAGAAAAGGAGAAGGTTAGAGGAAGAGAAGAAGGGAGGAGGAGAAAATGAGAGGAGAGGAGGAGAACAGGACAGATGAGAAAAGAACAGAGGAGAAAAAGAGGAAAACAGGACAGAAAAGGAGAACATGAACGCTCTCATGTCTCCTCTACCATAACAGAAGAACTGGACCTGGTGCCACCTGGTGCCACTAGTACCAGAAACATACACTGAGTTGGATGAATTTGGGATTCACTCATACTGAAGAGTCCTGAGTGGGCAGAGCTGGCCTGGTTTACATCTGGACAGAGCTGGTCTGGTTTACATCTGTACAGAGCTGGTTTGGTTTACATCTGGACAGAGCTGGCCTGGTTTACATCTGGACAGACCTGGCTTGGTTTACCACTGGGCAGAGCTGATCTGATTTACATCTGGCCAGAGCTGGCCTGGTTTACATCTGGACAGAGCTGGCCTGGTTTACATCTGGACAGAGCTGGCCTGGTTTACATCTGGACAGAGCTGGTCTGGTTTACATCTGGGCAGAGCTGATCTGGTTTATATCTGGGCAGAGCTTAATATATATTAAAAAAAATGCTTTGTTCATTGAGACCTGATGTGCGATTTGAGTGTTCCCTTAATTTTTTTGAGCCGTGTAGTTAATTTAAAATGTGTAACAAATATGGCCCAATCTCTTTTCTCCAATTAAATGCTTGTCTGTTTCAGTTTAATGAGCGCAATTAGTGTGCAAATGTAGCTAAATAGTTTTCCACAGCAGGAAAATCGCCCTACAGCAACAGGAAATGTGAATAGTTATGTGGATTATTAATAATGCAACTTTTTTGAAGGGGTTGATAATTGTTTGGGTCAAATCAAGTCTGCCATTTTAAAGTGGAAACAACTTTGCTACAGCAACCGGATGATCTCTAAATAAATGACTTTACGTGTAGATGGTTTATTTGAGTGGTCTAGAGAGAGAGGTATCCAGGAACTGTTGACTAGTGGCTCTGGGGACTAACCCTAGTATTCACACTCACATCAGTCTTCAAGCTTCAGTCTTCAGACACAGAATGCCCACAGAATGCCCACAGAATGCCCTCTCTATTAGCTTTCTGCTCACACACATACCAAACACACACATGTTGGGTAAACAGGATATTGTGGTTGATATTGTGGCTGTAGATGATGAAGTGCTAATGGGAAATACATATTTCGGTCTTCCATGGAACTCCAGGGTCAGAGGCATGATGTTGACAGTGTGTGTGGATGTCTGTGTGTGTGAGACAGTGTTTGTGGAATGCCTGTGTGTGTGAGACAGTGTTTGTGGAATGTCTGTGTGTGTGAGACAGTGTTTGTGGATGTCTGTGTGTGTGAGACAGTGTTTGTGGATGTCTGTGTGTGAGACAGTGTTTGTGGAATGCCTGTGTGTGTGAGACAGTGTTTGTGGATGTCTGTGTGTGTTAGACAGTGTGTGTGG
>JACXGJ010006206.1:0-35430 GCA_016801105.1 Esox niger
TGTGTGTGTGTGTGTGTGTGTGTGTGTGTGTGTGTGTGTGTGTGTGTGTGTGTGTGTGTGTGTGTGTGTGTGTAGTTATACCACAAAGTAGTTATAAGCAAGACGCATCTGTTGTTTTCCTGTCCTTGTTTTGTGTGAAGCCAACGAGATTCCATCTTGACATGTTGTAACATCGACATGGACTCTGTCTGTCTATTGACCTGTTTGCCCTGTACTTGATTGTCTTACATACTTAGTTCTGGGACTGTGGGAATTGGAATAGGATTGTGTTTATCTAGGTTCCAACATTTACTCTTGTCTTGTTTATCTGTCGTGTGTTGATTTATTTGATGACTTGTTCTTGTAGACGGTTTACCGAGCTGAAACACTACAGTGACGAGCTACAGACTGTACTCTCCCAGCTACTGAGAGTGAGGGCGGTGAGTCGAGTCAGCTGTCGCCATCTTCATGGTCTTATTGACTGCCAGAACGGGGTTCCAATACTATTTGAAATCTTTACGTTACCTTTTGACTGTTGGGTCTAGCCTGATTGGAACTGTTCCATTGGACAGTTGAAATAACTCATGCTTGTTATCTTATCATATTGCCTGCTGTAATATATAATGTTCTGACAAGACTGGTCAGACTAGACCGAGGCCATTGACACACAAGAGCTGGCCTGGAAATTGACCTGCATTGGAAGGATAAAACACAGCTGGTCTGTCTGAAAATTGCTGCTGTAACACACATCTTAATGACTGGACTAACCAGGCCAGACCTACGGCCAGACTGTTCACATCCGTCATACCTACCTTACTTAGGAGACTAGACTCGCTACATTGATTGGCACACTACCAGCTGTAGTACAACAGTGTCTGCATCCTTAATGCCCTTCAAGTTGAGGACTTGTATGCCAGTGTGCCTTATTTCCCTGCAAGCCTAAACTTGTGTTTTTGCTTTTCTTGAAGTAGCCAGATTGTTAAGATTTCTGATAAGCCAAGTTACAACACAATATTTATCTAGTAATCAGTGTTAATTTTGTTAATGGGAATTGTAATGGAACATGCTTGTCAATGACCTGTTTTCCCTGGGTGATGAAACCCCCCAAAATAGTTTGAAAGTAGAAACTGATTATGTTTCTGTATTTGTTGATGTAAAACAATGAGATGATGATGTTAGTGATGGACCAAGCCTGTCCGCCGCATGGATCGTCAACCCTCCTTGGATTTTCAATATTTGTATTAGCCTACTTCAACTAGTTTAGGTTAGAGGAGATCTCCCATTAATTTGGGGTTCCTTGGGCAGAAGAAAATTTTTTTATGTGCTGCCATAGGAGGAAAATAGGGGCTACAATACTAATATTAGACAAAATTTTCCTCATTTTAGTTTTTTTCTTTGCTTTTGTTTTTGTTGTTGAGGTAATTGGATTTATGTATATCTGCGCACACACTGTGAACATTCACGTAACACTGTATGTAACATAAATCTGAAGAAGCAGTATCAAAGAAACTGTAAACTGTGCCCTTAATCTTGAATTTCTCCTCAGAGGGTAGCCGATCGACTGTACGGGGTGTACAAAGTGCATGGAAATTATGGACGAGTATTCAGGTAAGGGCAGTACAGTACCACTTCTGGAAGGGAAGCATGTTCATACTGTAGCTTCTTTAGCGCACACACACAAGTCATTACATAGTTCAGTTACATACTTGTTTGATGTTTTTGGATAAATGTCTGCTTTGGTCTTGTGTTGGCCAGTGAGTGGAGTGCCATAGAGAAAGAGATGGGAGATGGACTCCAAAGTGCCGGTCATCATGTGGATGTGTAAGTGTGTCTTCACTGGTTACGGTCGGTCACTGTATGACACTTGGTTTGGCTCCTAATGCCTTAATTCTGTGGAAGTGTCTAGAATCCCTCCGGGGAAACAACCATGGCAACAGCTGGAAGCCCCCGGAGGCTCAATCGTCATCATCCTGACACTTTAAATTATGGCTCAACCTGTACTTATTTGTTCACTATTCACACACTGAGGAGAAATTAGCTTCTCTAAATTAAAGGACTCTATACTGGCATTCTGCCTAGCCTTCTGAAGCCTCATTGACATACCTGATATGTTGCACAGCTTCATTTCAGAAACACTACATATTGCATGGTTCCTAGTTAAGCTATACAACACATTTTCTTTGTTTGATTTGAAAGCAGGTCAAGTTTCAAGCACTAGGTTTGGTGTAGCAGGTATCTGACTACAGGGACTGTTTTGAAGGTTCTGGGTTCCGAATGAGAAATGACTGGCATATTGTCAGAAGCTTTTACTTTTAACTTGGGCACTGTTTATAGTTCTAGTGAGTGACATAAATGTCCCTGTCCTTGGAGTAGCAACACACAAACACACACTCACACTCTCTTTTTAGTGTGGTAACATGATTATCTCCAACCCCATCACTGATGGTTTCCAGATTGCTGGGCTCAGCTCTAGAGGTCAGGGATCACCGAGCTGGACAGCTGAGGCGTACTAAGGAAAAGGCAGCATTCAAAGCTTCAGTCCCAAATGGCACCCTGTTTCCTATATGGGTAATACAAAGCCACTCGAGTTAGCAACCAAGCATTTATGCCCCTCGTCACGGTTGTAGTAAAGACTGATCCTATTTCAGAAACAATTTCACCCATTGGCAGGTGTCAGTCAGAGCTATAACACTGTTATTTGAGGCTCACTTCTGAGACTCGCTGTGTCTCAGTCCTATTACCAAATGTAGATACTTTCCCCTGTTTGCACTGTCAAAGGTCTTATGGAATATTTCAGATAGATTTTTCGACTCTCAGATATGAGGAGCCAGTGCTTTTGAGTCCTGTCTGTAAACGGTTATTTTTACACGTCTTTATGAAATAAGGCAAGTCTATTAACGTTGACTCTTATCTTCAGATATGCTGCTTCGGTAGATGACATTCTGGAAGAGGAGGAGCACTACGCTGATCAGCTGAAGGAGTACCTCTTCTACACCGATGCTCTACGGTACAGTAGTATATGTCACATTCACATATAAAAGTACTGACACTCGATGAAGCTGTGCAAAAACACGTTAACGTTTATTTGGAGTCTTGAATGTACAGCTCCGGAAATTTTTTTTTTACGTTTTGAGTGAGGAACCACTAAAACGGAAAGGAAATAAAACGGTGCTGTGGTCTCTTAATTTTTTCCAGAGCTGTATATACATACTGTCAGCAAAGCTACTAAAAGGTAGTTCTGCCTAATCGCTGTCCTGGGTTATATGTGTAGCTCAGGTGGTAGGGCTTTGCACTCAAACACTGGGGTTGTTGGTTTCCATGGAGGTTTAAGGGGCAGTATGACAAAGTATGTCATACATGCACTAAGTCTAAGTTCCTCTCAATAAGAAAGCCCACTAAATGACAAATGTAATTGTAATAAATGTGTTACTGAGGTCTCTTCACATCCTCCCATTAACCAGTGACGTTTACCCCACGGCAGACAAAATCCCAAAGACAATTGTACTCTACTGTGGTCACTGACTTAATCCCTAATCCCTTTCTGACCCTTTTGTTTTTGGTCTGCTGTGATCAAACATACATAATACAACAATCCCAACCACCTCCATGATGTTCATCAAGGCCTCTGTGTCTGCAGGGCGGTGTGCAGAAAGCATGAGTTAACACAGTTTGAGCTGGAGACCACTGCACAGGACTTAGCTTCTAAGAAACAGCAGAAGGAGGAGCTGGTCACAGGGGTAAGTCAAAAGACGCACACAAATATACACAGCTCTGGTCAAATGCTGTGCACTATATAAAGAATACGGTGCCATTAACAACATAGACCTAAGGCTATAGAAAGCAGGAAACAAAAATAAATTGTTTCATCAGTTAAAAATTGCTATAAAATGTTTCTAAACCTTAATGACAAGATCAAATATTTCTTTCAGACAATGCGGACCTTCTCATTAAAGGGAATGACCAGTAAGCTGTTTGGCCAGGAGACTGCCGAGCAAAGGGAGGCTAAGATACAAGTGTTGGAGCAGCAGATTGAGGAGGGAGAGGAGGCTGTCAAAGAGAAGAACAAAGAGAGCGAGTGAGAATAACTTGTGCCACGTGTTGTTACAAAACATTTAGTGATTTGATATTTTATTAACTTCAGATAGGTCTCTGCCCGTTTCATCAAACTGAACACAACCCAAACGTGTCAAATAGAAACAGTTTATTAAAAAAAATCTGCAGCTATGAATACACACCCTCTTTCACTCTCTCTTTCCATCTGGGTCTTTTAATTGTCCCGCATGTTAAACTATAAATTTTGTTGTAGTAATCCGCTGCTTTAAGAGGTCAGCTAGCGGACCGTCGATGGGGAACGTGGTTGTAATGCAAATCTTTTTGTCTCCAGTGATTTTGTGAAGACTGCCTGGGAAGACATTGAACGCTTTAAAGAGCAGAAAGACCGGGATCTGAAGGAAGCCTTGATAAGCTACGCTATCATGCAGATCAGCATGTGCAAAAAGGTAAGGGACACTTCCTAACAGATTACATTTTTTGATTCACCTGGATGCCTTGTTATGAAACAGGGATGTAGCGCCAGGTTATCGCTGTGGGATCAAGCCGTTGCTGCAGATTGGACAGCTGAACTCTACTGGGTCTCAACTGTGCGGTCCCCTCAAGTAAAGTGAACAATCAGGCCATATTTTCCCACTCCTCACTTATCCAGTGTTGGTGATTGCATTCCTGCTGGATCCCCTTGTAGTTCAGTATAGAAGTGGTATGCTGCATTAGTCCATCCATGACAAAGACCATTGAGTGTTTTGTTTTGAGATGCTGTTCTGCATGGCTCTGTAAAAAAAAAAAAAGAATGGTAATTTGTTTGCAGCTAAATGCACCTGTAATGAAGTGGCTTCTGTTTTCTTTGTACAAATGTGTCTCTTACTTTTTGAAAAATAGATTAACCTACAAAATACTATGATCTAAATCCAGAAAGATTACATTAAGTTGGGCAACTTGCGAAATAAACTATCATCGTTTAGGATTTTTCTGCACAAAAAAATTACCATTATCGCCTGAGCATCTTGAATGTTTTTCTGATCACCTGAAAAACCTGATCATCTGAATACATTTCACACCATACGTCCTTCAGATTAATATACTGATGATGATGATGCAAGTCTGCCTTAAACATTTGACACCTCTGTCAGGGCCCTAGTTTGTTTATGACCTGATGTCGGGCTACCTTTAAATAACAAGCCACAGTCATTTGACTCACTGTCTACAGGAGTGATCAATTGCCGGAACAGCGATGTACTTAATAATCTTGCCATTGAGGGTATATATGGTAAAATACTGAATTAATAATGGTTCAGAATACAACTTCTTCTGTTGGACTTTAGCACTCTTTCTCTCTCTCTCTTAGGGAATACAAGTGTGGACCAACGCAAAGGAATGTTTCAACAAGATGTGATCTTGAGGGCCAAAGCTGACCCTCCAAACAAACAGTAAAACAGAACAGGCTGCTTTTCATGAGACTCCTGGGGTGGCGTCCCAAACGACACTCTGACTTTTATAGCGCACTACTTTTGGCCAGAGCGCTCTGGGTTTGAGCTCTAAGTGGTGAATTGGGTGGTTTTTAGTACACATTCCGTAACAGTCCTTCGCTGCTGAAATAGACATGGCACCCTCTACTGAGAGGTGATTTGATCAGCTATGCACAAGAAATTAATCCTTTGTCAATTTATTTTCTATATCTTTATGGAGTGGCTTCAGAGGCAACTATTTCGAGATCTTCTGGACTGAAAGATCTGTAGCTTTCCAAAGCTTCTGCAGATCCCTTGAAAGTGTGTGACCCTAAGCAAAATATACACCATCTGCTCTACAGGTTTTTTTATTGGTGGTTTTTCATAATTAAAACAAGCACTATTTTCCAGAGAAACCTGCTGTCAATGAAGAGAACAGGGACAGTGTACAAGAAAAAAAAAAATGCAAATGTAATCTGCACGAGCTCAGAAGTTTTGGAACGCTTCAGCTGTTTTGGTTCGACAGCATTAAGATCATGAAAAAATAATCTGGTCCGCAGCAACCGCCATATCTTTGTCTCATTAGTAGATATATTTACTTACAACTGCAATTATTTCTTTGTTACAAATGTATTTTTGCTGAAACTTTGATTTTGTAAGGTATTGCCAAGCATTTAATCATTTGTTTGAGATGCCAACTTTCCTATGCTGCCTTTTACAAAATGTTTGAAATGATATTCTGAGATTATTTTTCTTACCATTTATTTAACCAGGCAAGTCAATTAAGAACACATTCTTATTTAAAATGATAGCTTTTCTATTTACCTTGTGCCAAGCAATGTCAGAAAAATGTGTCTTGTCTTGATTGTGCTCATTTTATATTCTTGTGTGGACAGTTATTTGTATTATTGTCCTTTGTCTTCTCTACTCTCCCAGTGCATTGGCCCAGTGTACCAAAAAAAGGCATTCAACCCTTTCAGGTGTTTCTGTGTACAATATTAAGAATGTAACCCTGCTATTTTAATGCCTTAATGTACTTTGCCATTGAAGATGTACTGTGGCACTTAACCTTGACTGCCATGATGAATGTCAGGCTTGTCATATCAGAACAGTGAGTGGGTCGGTGTTTTGAAAGATCTGACCTTAAGTGACAGGAAGGTCACACAGGGAAGACAGGATGTGATCATTTCCTTCTTTTAGGGTGGTTGATATACAGCCCAAATGGCTTCCTGATTCTGATATTGTGCAAACAGTTTGTTCAGTAGTGTACTATAAATGAATGGGTGCAATTTGTGACTTATCCTGGCCTTGCACATCTCATGGAACTTTTTAAAGGGTTAGGGGCGTTTCAATGGAATTCAATTTGGGAGGAGATCACAGCACTCTGAAAGGAAGATGTAATGTTTATGTGGTTGTATATGATTAATCATTGTGCCAAAAATACACTAATAAATTTGAAATGTTGTGTTCACACTTGTTATTTTCTACAGTGAATTGGCTAAGTAATACCAGATACAACTACCTTTGGTATCAAATGCAGCTGTAAGTCTTTGGGGGTCAATTCTCTGCTTTGCACATCTAAATCATGCTCAAGTGTTCTCAGGTTGGGCAGATCCTTGGTTAATAGCAACAAACTGTTGCCAAAGATTTTTTGTTGGATTTAGGACTCCAATCTTTGACTATCCTTATTTATGAACAATTACATTGTAGCATTGGTTGTGTTTAAGATGACTTAAAGGCTCAAATAGATACCAGTGCTCCAGTACAAGTCTTTTGCAGACTGGTGCAGGTTTTCTCCTAGGATTTTCCTCTAATTGGGTCTCCATCCATCTTGCCGTCTGTGAACTTTTGCTATTGATGTAGGCCTTGTTCAAAACCATGGCCATCTGCTTGTTTGTAGATTGTGTCCTCAGAGGAGTACTGGGAGTACTGGCTTTAAGCCATATGCAATATTTAGCATTTATGCAAAAGGTTAACGTATTTTTGTAAGTGCTTAACTAATTTGACATAACGTTTGCAAAGCTGGCAAATCGAGATATTTTAGGAAAGTTGCTGAGCTAGAGATGAAACGTCACAACACTTCTGTACTCTGCCCTGTAGGAGTGGCGACCTCACGGTTTGCCTGTGCTCAGTTCTAGTGTAATACAAGTCAATATTTTAAGATAATGGGGTACGCAGTCAGCCGTGGGCCTACGTTGCTTATAATATTCATTGCGTTACAGCAGTTTACCGGATTTCAGCAATTGGATGTGGTCCCACCGATTGTCAAACCTCCAAATAAAGTGACAAATAATCAAAAGCCGCCAGTTCTTATTGGTAAGCATAGTTATATTTCGCCACTTATTGTAATGAGATAGGCCTACACCGTGTCACACTATTTGTCATGTAACTCAATTGATGTTTAATATTAGTGTGATATCATTTTGCTTCTTGCATTCTGAAAGTAAAATATGCAGACTTTCACAACACAGGACTATGTTTGTTATCAATCAGTTTTCCACGGCGCCTTTTGTGAATGCTCCTGTTAAGTTTCGAGCTGTATACGCTTTTTATCTGATTTGAAGTTAATATACTGTGGTAAAGAATTTTATGAAATTGTAAAATGATGATGATGCACTTTGTTGACGGTTCCTAAATGGCTTTGAACTTGCGGTAGGTAGCCAGTATTGATTATGAGATAGTGATGGGAATTGCGAGCCTTTTCAGTAACAGAACAATGAGTGCAAATCTCAAATGTAAATGCAAATAGGCTAGAATTATTATTGGGCGTTAAATGCTCGTTCAAATAGTTACATGGTAAGCCTACCCGGTGTAATTATTCGATCGCCTTTATTTTTCTTACCTGAACGAATGGCTCCCCTCCAGAATGAGGTTTGGTTTCCAATGTTAACCAAGACGAGAACTACTCCACATAACACCTCATTTGCGAACGACTGTTATGAAACGCACGCTGCTCACATTGAGGGTTGCCAGATAACATTGACTGTGAATTGAAAAATGGTCCTCGTACTCCACAAAAAAGCATTAACGTTATTTTTCTATCTGTAAATCGATACGACCTATTTCGTTTTTCCTGCACACTGTTATTAAACTGGAAATTTCCCCATTTGGCAACACTGCTCATTCTGTTGCTTAGATTTGTGAAGCCATACCTCCAAATCTCGTTACTCCTTGGAGGTTTATGTTAACGGTTGGAATAGGGCTAGCGCTTTTATTGTAAATTTTCCTAATAATAGTTTCCAACATAAAACCGATGTCACCTTAACAATAATTGATTTTGAGTTTGTTTTCAAATAAAGTATTAAACAGAATAACATTATTTTTTCAGTAGTATTTAATTATTGGTCAGGTATTTGAGTACTTTTGCAAGGCATGGCGTATATTGGAATAGTAAAATGTAATAATGTAAAAGATAAAGTCATTTGAAAATGTCTTGCTCTGAAATGTGAGACCAAACTAAGAGTCTACAGAACACTAGCTTCTGCTTCATAAGTCTCACCTGAATGGTTTGATGAGTAGGCCTATTGTCTATATATTTTTTTGCAATATTGCCTTAGAGTCAGCATCATGTTTTCTAATCTGTCTGATAAGCTTTAACATTTGACTGCTTTTAACCAGTGCCGGGGAGTGCTGGAAACCAGCTTGAGGCCAAGATTGACAAATCAAGTCGTGTGCACTGGATGTGCTACAAAAAGACAGATTACTTTTTCACTCTTTGGATTGACCTGAATATGTTCATGCCGATTGGGTTTGACTGTTGGGTTGATAATATAAGGTAAGGGGGAGCATGATCCATGTGAAAATAACCTACGATTATTTCATCATTTTAATTCCATTCACTCAATGTGAATTTTGTAATTGTTAGTTGCTGTATCAAGAATAAAGGCACTGAAATAGACGAGAAAAGCAAACTTGGATCTTTATTATATGCTTTCTAATGAGTGCTTAGGATAATTTGATGCAATAACACTTTGTAAATACTTAATATTCCCTGCAACAGAATTGTTTATAATAGGACAACTCGCAAGACATCAAATCCTGCAGGGGTGATGGTGAGAGTGCCTGGTTTTGGACAGACATATACTGTTGAGTTCTTGGACAAGAACAAGCTCTCTGGTGAGGACAAACTTAACTATGGTATTCTTCTCTTTTGATCACAATATTAATTAATAAGTCTGTCCTTTTTGCAGGTTATTTTCATGATATGGTTACGCATTTGGTCAACATGGGATATGTCCGCGATGAGACTGTCCGGGCAGCACCCTACGACTTTAGGCTAGCTCCAAGCAAGTGAAATCCTTGGCACACTCATCCACTATACATTTTCTGTACAGCAAAATGTACGAGTGCATGTAATTAGTTGATGTGTAAAAATGCTTGCAAGTCATGTGACTGTTCTTATTTCACCATCAGACGAACAAGAGGAATACTTTGCCAGAGTAAAGAAGTTGGTTGAGGATATGTATCAGCAGTATCACCAACCAATTTACTTCCTGAGCCACAGTCTGGGAAGCAATTTTGTTCTCTACTTCTTAAATCAGCAGACTCCGGCTTGGAAAGACCATTACATCAAAGGCTTCATTTCACTCGGAGCACCCTGGGGTGGAGCAAGTAAACTCTTCAGAGTGCTAGCATCAGGTGCTGTGTTCCACAATGTGGTTGACAGATTGAAATAAGCTAACCTATGGTAGAAACATAACAAAGCATTATTTTCCCCAGTGTAATGGTATAGTTTATATGTCAAATATCAAAAAGGATAATATGTAATCAATTCTCTGCAGGTGATAATCTTGGCATCCCATTGGTCTCCAACATCAAGATCCGTAAACAGCAGCGGATGACCTCGACAAACCCCTGGATGCTTCCATTTGAACTGGCTTGGCCAACAAACCACACCTTTATTTCTACACCATCATTCAACTACACCATCAAAGACTATAAGCGCTTCTTTCAAGACATCGACTTTGACGATGGCTGGTACATGTGGGAAGACACCAGAAACCTGACAGCAGGTCTGCCCCTTCCTGGTGTTGAGACATACTGCTTCTATGGTGTGGGTTTGCCCACACCGGTTACTTATATGTATGACGACCATTTCCCAAATGCAGACCCTATAGACTATGTGTATGGTGATGGGGATGATACTGCAAACAGCGTTAGCTTGGGTTTATGCAAGCGCTGGATAGGGAAGCAAGCACAGCCTGTCCATGTGAAGGAGTTCAAGGATTTGCCCCACTCAGAAATTGTATCAAATAATGAAGTAATCAAAATTGTCCAGAGTATCCTGAAAGGTATATATGTAGAAGAGGATTCTACATCCCATTAGACTGATGAACGTTCTATTAACACCCCAATCGTACATGATCAGGCCCTGTAACACCAGTCTCTCAAGTCTACACTGTAAGCATTTTGGGAGCATAATTATTCACCCTCTCATATACCATTGTAGGCCTGTTGTACCACTAATATGTATGCAGTCGGCTCTCCAAAAACATACTTAAATTTTGGGGTAACTTGCTGTAAAACGCTTCCCTAATTTACCCTATCTTTTATAGAGATCATTAACAACTTGAGATGAAACAGGTGAAAGACTAAGTGAAGTAAGAGTAACATGAACCAGGCAATGTTTTGGGATATATTTTGGTTTCATTACTGGTTATTTATAGGAAGTGGATATTTTGATGCATGCATAAAATAAGATGAATCAATAACATAGTGACAAGGTAAAAGATCACTTTCAGGGATGTAGGTAATTATGCTTTAGCCCATAATTATCCCTAGCCGTTATGCTGTGGAAGTCGACATACATGTGATCAGTGACACTGACGGGAGGGACAACCGGTAACGTTGTCCTGGGCCCAGGCCTCGGGGGGCCCATTTGGTTGGCTTAAATATAATTATTTATTAGTCAGTCAATCTTGGTATTTAGTAAAACCAAGCCTATTAACCTATTAAACAATAAACGTTTATGACCTGTCTTATGAACAAAATGTGGCCCATAGTTTGGGCCCTAAATGTTCAATTTTGTCCCGGGCCCTTGGATTCCTGTCGGCGTCCCTGCATGTGATAAAGCTTATTGCTTAAGGCTAAACTAGACCAGAGTCTGTAACGTTAATGACCTAGGAGTTGCAGTGTAAGAACCTATGCTGATGCTACACAGCAAGCAGGGTCATTTGTAACTACAAGCATACTCAGACAAGACAGACGCACAAAAGTAGATTTATAATCCAATTTACCGTCTCAATAATCCTAAAATTACATTGAAACTTTAAAAATTGCATAGACTTAATGCTTTTTTATTATATTTAAACAGCAAATTTTACTTGAAGATTTTACCACTGTGAAATGTCAGTGCCGTTATTATCTATGCCCTTGCAATGACCTCATTAACAATTAAACAGTAACATCATTTTACTAATATGTTATTAGGCTGATTTCTGGAAAGGGATATTATATTTTAAATACTAAGAATGTATCTGTGAGCCTACTTAAAGACATATAGTTAAGTAATTAAAATCTGTCAAAGCTTGTGTCCAAGTTAGTCTCAGAAGATTACGCAAGCTATTTCATGTAAATCTTTGACAAACAAATGATGTATCTATATATACTGTCCCCTCCAAAAGTATTGGAATGGCAAGGCAAATTCCTTTGTTTTTGTTGTTCGCTGAAGACATTTGGGTTTAAGATCAAAAGATGAGTGTGAGACAAGTGTTCAGAATTTCAGCTTTCATTTCCTGGTATTCACATCTAGATGTGTTAAACAACTTAGGACATACCACCCTTTGTTTGAACCCACCTATTTTTCAAGTGAGCAAAAGTATTAGAACATGTGACTGACAGATGTTTCTTGTTGCCCAGCTGTTGGCTTTTAGGTTGATTGTTCAAACATTAAATAGCTCTGCATGACTTGTCTGAGTTTCCATCCTTGGTTTAAACCTATGAAGACTGCATTTCTTGTTAAAGAGGATAAACCAGATTGAAATTTGCAAAGAAGTACAGAGATGAGCCGCAAAGGTTCTAGAACACAATCTTATGGACTGATGAAACCAAGATTAATCTCTACCAAAGTGATGGAAAGGCCAAAGCGTTGAGAAAGAACGGAACTGCTTATGATCCGATGCATATAAGCTCATCTGTGAAGTATGGTGGAGGTAATGTCATGGCTTGGGCGTGCATGGCTGCTTCTGGAACAGGCTCATTAATAGGTTAATATGAATTCAGAAGTGTACAGAAACATTTTGTCTGCCAATTAACAAAGAAATGCATTGAAACTAATCGGGAAGAAGTTTATCATGCAGCAGGACAAGGACCCAAAACACACTGCCAACCAAACAAAGGACTTTATGAGGGGGAAAAAGTGGAAGGTTTTAGACTAGCCAAGTCACTCACCTGATCATAACCCAATAGAGCATGCATTTTACCTCCTTAAGAGAAGGCTGAAGGGAGAAACACCCTGAAACAAACAAGAACTGAAAGAAGCTGCTGTAAAAGCCTGGAATAGCATCACAAATGAAGAATGCAACAGTTTGGTGATGTCCATGGGTTGCAGGCTTGAGGCAGTTATTGCAAGCAAGGGTTATGCCACCAAATATTAAATGTTATTTACTTCGATTATTATTTGTTCCATTACTTTTGCTCACCTAAAAATGCTTTGGTCTAATACAAGCGGTGATGTCCTAAGTTGTTTAACACATCTAGATGTGAATACCAGGAAATGAAAGCTGAAATTCTGAACTCTTGTCTCATACTCATCTTTTGATCTTAAACCCAAATGTCTTCAGTGACCATACAACGTTATTTACATTAACAATTTGGAGGTGGCTTGACGTGGGGGGCTTGTTCATTTCTGTATAGATGGTTGATTAAGGCCACAACATGGGGAAAGGAATCAGGTGGACAGGTTTTTTGGTCCTATGTACTTATAAGACAATTAAAGTGACTGAACACATCCTATTTGTTGTATGCTCTGATAATCAAATAAACTATAACCACTAGATACTGTAGACTAAATTAACTTGGAAAAAATCTAATCTTTTCACCCCTTGTGTAGTTCGAATCCCTCTTGATATACTGTTCTCAAAATAAGCCAATAAACAATATTTTGACTTGAAGACCACAAAACCAAATTAGGATTGTCGACGTGAGCTGAGAAACAAGGAGTTTCAGACAAGCGACTACCATTGATTTGACTCGAGAATCAAAGGTTGAGACTTTCGACTTGTTTATGATTGTTGTGGTCCAGGTATTAATTAAAATACAACTTTTAAGATCGGTTTAGTATCAAGTGTAGAACAGCTTTATTAATCTAATTAATTAACAAGAGATATACCTTTTTTATCATTTTAATAAAATTGGTACCTGTTAAGTATTTTAAGATGATTATTTCTTCATAGTATAGTTGAATGAGTGTGACTTCAAATTTGGAGAACCAGGCTTCATTTTGTTCTGTAAATCGTATTGTTGTCCTCGTGAGGTGCTGCACGCAGGAGACATGCAGATAGGGGCTGCAGTGCAGTGAGAATACAGAGACGGCAGTCTACAGAACGGTAGCGCTACAACAACGCCAAACAGCTAGCAGCTCTGGCAACATTACCCATGCACTGCAGTTGTTGGGCCCAATGCAATAATTTGGCCAGATGCGGTGATGTTTCTTTCTTTGCGCAGCTGTATCACAACGGATCTTTTTTCTGATTAACAATGATTGCTAAACGACCTTATTAGACTACAAAGTAGGTAAGCTGCAGGCTAACGTTACGTAAGTTACTGTATATATCTAACTAAGCTAGGGGTAGCTAACTAATGCTACAGTAGTTAGCTTAGCTCGCTAGCTGCACAGTACTAGTAGTTTTGATGAGTTTAATCTGCTGTGCCTTGTCTTGATTACTGAAGTAGTTGTGAATTCTTACTAGCTGTTAGTAGTGGTTGTTTTTTTGTAATCAGGCCTAAGATCCCAGCTATGTGTGCCATCTGCAACTAGCCATGTTACCTGCTGATGTTGATAGTTAGCGAACCTTATTTCACTTACTGTCTGTAGCTATTTAATGTGGGTATCTAACTACGCTAGTTAGTCGTGTTGCCATTTATTTTGGAGAGGCTGTAGCAAGTGAGCTACCCTACGTACAGTGAAGTAGCTACTAGCTAGATAGCCAAATTAGCAAATGTAACGTTTAGCTAGCTTCAGTATTGTACTGTAATTCAACCACAAAACTAGTTGATACTTAATCTATAAACGACACAGATCATGACACCCTAAACATGTACAAATAGCATCGTTTTATGCCAAACGTTGATTTTGGTCATATTGCTTCTATTCCGAGATTACTGGTTTGTTTGCTTGCTACTCCAGCGAGTTTTTAGGTTTGCGGATAATTCCTAGCTACTATTGTTAGCTATTATCTAGCTGTCAACTTAAACCTGAGATGAACGTTACTTAGTCGATGATGCCCCTAGAAAAAATTTAGTTGGCTACATGTAGAATTGTACTTGCTTCGCGGGTTCATATTTAGCTAAACAGTATTGTGACACGTTAAAGTTCCTAATACGCCTGCCCTTCTTACCCCACAGACTAGCTAGCTTTGGACTCTAGTAAAAATGAACATTGATGACAAGCTGGAGGGGATGTTGTTGAAGTGTGGTGGGGGAGTGGATGAGAGGGTGGGTATAGGGGGTGGGGGTCTGGTCGTCATGACCCTGGGAGAAAGGGGGTTAGCCAACCATCCCCTATTAGCTGATGATGATGATGATGAAGACGACGAGGAGGAGGAGGAGGATGATGATGACGAAGACCTGACTGAGAGTTCAGTAGCAACGAATGACCTGATCCCAACTGATGATCTAATGGTACATGAGGAAACTGTAAAGAATGACAGAGAAGAGGGAATGATGCAGAGACTCATACACAAACTGCCTTGCACGCTCCACATGCCTGTGAGTCCATATAATGCATGCATACATTATTATTGTCTGTATGTTTGCGATCAATACACTAGTGAAAACCAGTGGTTCTCAACTGTTTTGTCCCCATGGTCCACATTGATTTCAGTTGCTGTTCAGTTTTAATTTGTACACTATAGCTGCTGTTCTTGTTTTTATTCAGTCTGGAGCCTGGTGTAGGCTACATGAAGGAAAAAAATATTTTTACCTGGGTATGATGCTTCCACTACTATAGTTCACAGTAGGGACAATATGTCTTGAGACTTGGGAAGGCTAGGTTTTGTGTCACACTGTGCTGACTGTACAAACTTTTCCCAAGTCACATCTTGTTCACTATTTGCTTTCAAGTGGAACTTTTAAACTCATTAATCCATGGAAAGCATAATTATCTTGACTGATTTGTCAAGTTTATTATTGTGAATAAACAATGTTTTGCAGGGGGGCATCAAACAAGAGTTGAAGCTATCGTCTGATCCACTGATAGAAGGGAAGAAAGAGAGAAAACAGTCGAAGGATCTCACAACAGAATGTCACAAGAAGAAAAAACGAAAACAGCGCTCTCCTGCCAAGGTGCATTTAATATACTTACCATGTTATGCCAGACTAAATATATACTCAGAGGTATAATTGTATTGTGAATGTTTTTTTTCCAATTGTTATTGTTTGTAAATTAATATTTTTGCTGGAACTGCAACTGTTAAATTGATTGAACATGCCACATTAACTATAACCAGATAGCAAGTCAGACATTTCAATTTCCTAGTTACAACTAGCACATGCATATTGTAACAAAACATAGTCAAAAACTTTTTAATGGCCAAAACTATTTTCTTTTTCTTTTTTAACTATATAAGCTGTAATATATTGACTTTGTGGCAGTGGAATCTATTGTTTATCAGTTGAAGCACTGCCACTTCCTGGTTTGTCTAGATAAGCCACAAATAAAACTAGCTTTCAAAATATCACTCACAGAAACACAATTCTCCATTGACAGCTTCCAGGTGTTGAATCTGTTTGTTCACGAGAAGTTATTTAGATTAAACCTTTTTTTTTTCTTGGCCTTGCTTCATCCTCTAGATAAGTCGGAGTGAACTGATTGTCAGGCCTTTTTCCATCATATAGATCCTAACCATCAATGAGGATGGATCATTGGGTCTCCAGAGTCCAAAGTGTCATGTTTGTGGGCACTGCAACGCAGCCTTCCGAACTAACTACCATCTACAAAGACATGTTTTCATCCATACTGGTATATATTATATGACCAAGTCTTCTGATTTATATAAAATATGCATGGCTGTTATTTTTAAATTTTTAATTTCTGCGTAGTAAGGAGGATATTGAATTTACACAATTCTCACTTGCTCGGTTTCAGGTGAGAAGCCATTTCAGTGCAGCCAGTGTGATATGCGCTTCATACAGAAGTACCTTCTTCAGAGACATGAGAAGATACACACTGGTATAAGAATACATAGCAAAGCTATAATTTAAGTATTGTTTAGTCAAAGATCCTGCCAGTTGAATGTTGCCATAATATGACAAAGCAGTCTTCTGCCGGTCATGTTGAATTTTTCAGGTGAGAAGCCATTCCGCTGTGAGGAATGTGGAATGAGGTTCATTCAGAAATACCATATGGAGAGACACAGAAGGACACACAGTGGAGAGAAGCCCTATCAATGTGACTACTGCCACCAGGTTTGTTATCTATGCTCCCAAATCACATCTGAATGGAAAGGTCCCATATCGGTTTGCGGTGACAGACAATACATTGAGGAGACTTCATACTTACTACTGTCCATGTTTGCCATAAAACACAATCTGCTTGTTTCCCACAGTACTTTTCCAGAACTGACCGGGTTCTAAAGCACAGGCGCATGTGCCATGAAATGAAGGAGAGGAAAGCCCACAAGGCAGCAGCAGCATCAGGGAAAGATGGAGGATTTCTGCACAACCCTGACTCTCTAGGCTTCTCCTTCCCTGCCAAAGAATGCTTGCTACCCAAGAAGAAACGCCAGAAGACCTCTGACAAGTCTCAGTGCCCTCTCTCAGTTGCTGCCACTGAAGATGTTGCCACTGTTTCCTCTCTTGACAGAATGGACAAGGAGCTGGAGCAAAGGTCAAGCAAAATTGAATGCCCTCTTTATGCGGTTACCTCAAAGGTGGTCAAAGACGAATATGTGGTGGCAGACTATACCGTGGAGCTTCCTGACTCGGTCAGTAGGCGGCGTTTGGTGCTAGATGAGGAGAATCTGTCATCTGAGGAGATTCATCCTCCCAAGCTGGTTCTCAAGAAGGTTCCTAAGAGAAGTCTAAAGCAACCAACAGAACCCGAAACGCCTGACAGTATGTCCCCTTTGTCTTCTTTCGAACATGGAAAAGTAACCAGATACACTTTTGAGATTGTAGACAAACAAGGTCTTCTGGATGTGGAAGTGGACAGCTCTGGCCTGGAGCCAGTAGATGCTCTTCCAGGAGGGCAAACGAAACCAGCATCCAGTAGCACAAACTATGATGATGCCATGCAGTTTCTGAAGAAGAAAAGGTACCTTCAACAGGCCACCGTTGCCAACAACAACAACAATCGCAATTATGCTCTTAACGTAAGCAACATTGCATCCCAGCCTTCGGTTACTCAAGCCGCTGTGGCTAGCGTCATAGATGAAACTGTTCCTGCAACCATTTTGGAACCCCAGCCCCTGAACGTAGAGATCAAGTCTAACCATGAAAAAAGTGTCCTCTCTGATGAGGTTCTCCAGACTCTTCTGGACCACTACTCAAACAAGGCCAATGGGCAGCCAGATATATCTTTCAGTGTGGCTGACACAGAGGTGACCTCTAGCATTTCCATCAACTCTTCAGATGTGTCTGAGGGTAGCCCGGTAGAAAGCATGGGAGGTAACCCTCAGGCCCCACCAGCAGAGAAGTCCAGCCTCCTACATGAATACTCCAAGTTCCTTCAGCAAGCACTGGAGAGGACCAGCCAGAATGACAGCTACCTAAGCAGCCAGAGTCTTACCTTTGTCACAGAGAGCCCCAGCCTCTCAAACCAGCCTCTGTTCTCCACAGAGAAACAGTACCCTTCACCCAGCAGGTTTACCATTGGCACTGGTAGGTCAGGGATGAACTCTCCACTACGGTCTACATTGGATAAACCTCATTTTGGACTTCTTGTAGGGGACTCCCAGCACTCATTCTCATTTTCAGGAGATGAAACAACCCCGTCGGCTGTATCGCCAACTGAAGACTTTTTGGATGAAGTTGCATCCTCAAAAAAGAGTGATGCTCAAGGGTTGCATCAGACCTTTCAAATCAGCACCTTCGACAATAACTTCCGCTCGCAATTTCAGACCTCATCACGTTCTGGAATCACCTCCCAATTCACTATTGCAAATGGACAAGTCAGTCTGCGAGGACATGGAACAGACTTCTCAGAATTTCCTCTTGAGACAAGATCTCAATTGAACTCTTCCCCTGATGCTACAAACAGTCAAACCTTTGGCTGAATTTCTTTTTTCTTCAATCATTTTCAAAGGCACTTTATATCCATGTCTCTGTTCTGCCAAAATAGGTTACACTGTTAAGGTGGCTGTTGATCTCAGCATTTGTGATTCAAAAGTATATAATTTTCCGCAAAACTAAATTGGTAAATTTTGGGGATCAAAAAATAACTTTTAGAAAGCACTTTCCACACAAAAGTAAATTGGTTGTGAGGGGAAAAACACTCATTAGAATGTAAATTAGGAAATTTTAGCCACAATGCTTTAGTCATTCTTATTATGAACTTCTCATTTCAATTTTGTACTTTGATGTTTATTCATGTTTATTCTTCCTTTTTTCTTGCTTAGTGCTGACAAGATATGAGCCAGTTTATTTAAAGGTTCTCTAGAATCGGTTTGGCCATTCGAATCATACCGAATTAGACAGTATAAACATGAAAGATGGGGGTTGGTTGGGACAAGTCAGTCCTAGATCAGCACTAATACTCTGAGACTGTCAATACGGGCCTTCTTACCATATATCAAGGTTGGCAAACCTTTCACTGACTCCTCTGGCAATGCGATATCACTGCTGAAAGCAGGTGATAATGTACAGTATAGTGACTGTAAGACCACTGAAATATTTATACATTTAACATATTTGTTAAAGAAACATTGACGTACTCATAGTGCAAAGCCTGAAATATATTATTTTGATTTGATCATATGATGACCAGATGATTGTGATTTAATCAGTCTTACTTTGAAGTCACTTTATGCAAGCTTTCCCCTGAACGAGATTTAGAAGATTTTGGGGTTGATGGAGTGGATTGAAATATATCATTCTACATCAATCAAAGGAACCTAAGTAGATTGTTATAGCGGAATGGCAGAGACACATCTAAAGATAGTAAGCAAATGTGATATGTCTTAGTGTTACGTGATGTATGTACAAAGACCTTGAGTAAGGTAAAGTGACAGTTATCTCTTTCAGATTTATATGGTTTATATCATGGTTCAGAAAACCTAAACGCCATATGTATTTGTTATTAAATTAGCCAGTGTCATTGCATGCACTTATCAGGAAACAAATCATGTATAATTTCAAATTTATTATTTGTAACAAGAGGTCCTCTGGCCAGATGTTGCTAACGCATGCCAGATGTTATAACACTTGGATAGGCATTTTAATTATCAGCTATGTCTTATCAGAGGTTGGCAATAATTCCCAACTTTATTTGTAGATGAGCAAGCGTTGCCTAGAGTGTTTTTATAAACTATAGCAATCATTAAATGTTTTTTAGTAATTCTGTATTTACTCAATCCTGTGTTATAGCAGGTCACTTTCCCTTGCACAAATGTTTCATCCTGACATCATTGTGCTACATCATCACCCATGTCTTCACCTGAAAGATATTTATGTGGTTAACAGATTTTAAAATTCCTATCCAGGCCTTGTAAGATCTGACATTTGTTTTTACCACAATGCCGGATGATAATGAACATGAAATGGTAACAAATGCACCTGGGGTATCCAGCTTTAAAGTTATATAAAATAATCATTATATGATATTTGCACACACACATAGAATAATTGCCCATTCAGAAAGACTTCCTACATTGGCACATGCAGTATAGCTGTAAGAGATTTGTGTGATTTGTCCATTTAATTTAGACTCCTGTCCTAGAAAATAATATAATTATTAGTTCTCATCAGTGCCTTCTAAAATTGTGATTTCCATCTGTATTTTCTAAAACCATATGATTGAGCAGACTGGTAACTTTCCGATCTTATTGAGCACTTCCCTTTTATGCTTTTCAGCCCTCTTGGGATCTTAGCAAATTGTGATTCCCTATATTTGGGATGCAGATATTTTGCAATCTGCCAGTTTATCTATTTTTACCCTGTGAGCCTCTTACATTAGTAATATTGGTAAGATGGCTTTTAATGCCCCAAAAAGTTTAAACATCCTGCTTTGATTTGCATAATTACTGTTATATGAATTAATGGTATATTCTGTTATATATTACATACTGCATAACTTTCTGAATACCTGTGCGTAGGCAGAGTTTACAGAAAAGGTTTTCAATGTATATTTTCTTGTTGCTTGCATAGTCACATTACTATGGTCTTTGTAGTAACAGAATTATCATTTGTTGCATGTAAGTCAAAACAGTAACAGCCACTTGAAATTTATGTTGACAAAATGAAATGGTCTGAATTTTATTTTCTTTAGTCATTTCTGTCTTGCTATTTTGTCTTGCATGATATATCTGCTTAATTATTCATTTATCTTTAAATTTAAATCTATTTTTTTATAGATACCATAATGTTAACTATAATCTGTCAAGTTTATGTATCCAATTCTAGCTTCTGACTTTCTAATTTCTACTGACAATCAGGGACAGATAATACCCTTGTTCTGGATTCAACATTTATTAAACTTATACATTTCCTCTATAAAATGTAAGCTATGGGAAGTTGGTGTCTGCTGTAAATAAGTTGTATATTTTTGGCTTGTTTATCTTCTGTTCTGAAAAATCTGGTGATCTATTGACATGAGTGGGGACTGGTGTAAGTTGTGTTATGGAAACTTATGTTTTTACTGCAGTTTAATATTTGTCAATGCAAACTTATGTGTTTTGTAAATCCATAGCTTTTTGCCACACATTTTTGGACCAGAGTTAGGATTTGCCCTGGGTTAAGTGAGAGAGGAGGATACTATAGTATTGTTGAGGGGACTCAACTGTCAATTTGAAGAATACCTGAGCTGTCGTTCTCTTAAATTAAACAATAGAACCAATCCATGTCATGTCGCATTAGGGTTTTGCAATTCCATGAACCTTTAGTAAATTCCCTGTTTTTATCCCTATTCAGGAAATTCTCTAATTTGGATTTTGGTTTTAAAATGATTGAAATTCAAACCCTATATAGGATACATGTGAAATCTTGATGATGGTCTTGATCATTGTTTGTGGATTAAAAAAACACTTTTTCCATTTTGGGATCAGTTATATTCAGATTTGTACTAGAGGACATTAAAACAGAAGAAAAGCGGGTTTTCAAATCATTATCTGCTTCCACATATTTTTTTGGACAATGATGTTCAAACACAATTTTGCTCTATATACCAACATTTCTGATTTCAACTCAAATGTTACATATATGGTTACAGTACAAAATGTTAGCTTTTTAAAACAAAAGTGACTAGTCAATATTAATTATTGGACACAACTTCATATGAAAAATAAAACAAACTGCAAATGTGTCCAAGTTTGTAGTCAGAAGCATGAGGTAGTCAGTACCTGCTAGAAATATGGGACCAAATTCAAAATCTTTGGCTACTTTTGATACGTATGTAAGTTAATTTGTCTAAATACATTTTATTCATTTAGCTGACTCTAATCAACATTGATTTACTGTAGTGACTGTGTTTGTTTCCTAACTGGGCCCACTGTGGAAATTGAACCCACAACCACATGCTCTTAAAAACTAAGCCAAAATACCAATAAAGGAAAGGTACAATGTATTTCTTAATAGTAAAATGTGCTAAGGGCCACTGCCCCTGGTGCCCGTGTACTACAATGGGCTTGAATGTAAACATACACACACACATATATACATTTGAAAAAAATACAAATACCCAAAAATTTTATGTGAAACTATTCTCTCTCCTTATGCAACATTTCAGCATAAATCCTTAGCACTGGAAATTTGAGCCAAATTAGAAGTTCTAGCTTCATTATCCAAATAAATACAGCAAGTGGTTGCATGTGTTTTCTTCATCAAGCTTGAGGCCCAAAACCTTCCACCTTCAATCAAAGCAGGGGAACTCAGAATATCTATTATATGGTTGTCAAAACTAACATTAGGGAGTTCAACCACTTACAGTGACCCTTTACCCATAAACTGACCACAAGTGTCCTTGTATAAGCTGGAGCAAATTTTTTTTAATCTTGTTTCATCGGTGTGAGAAGAAATGTCTATATGTTGAACTTTTTGATAAATGTTCTATTTTTGAAAAAATGCAATGTGTTGCTTGTAAAAAGGCTCTGGGGTGTATATGTAATATGCTGTCATTATTGGAGACAGTCCTCAGTAAATTAGATAAATGATTGTGAATATTCACTTTCAAGACTGAGTTATTTTGACTCTGATTTTCATATTTTATAATTGACATAGATTAGGAAGGATAGTGCACCAATTATTAGTCAAGTTGTGATTTAATTACTCTCACTGGTGGTTGATCAAAATCAAGAGGTTGATTTGCATGGGCTGTAAGTTGATTCTAGTGAACTGGATGTTTTTTATATATATAAATAAAAATGTAATAATGTAATGCTTCAATAATTGTTGCTGATTTAGTACCTCTGGATTCATGCAATATATGACCTGATTAAATTGTTGTTTTTTCATTGTGTTTTGTCCTTCCAAATAAAATAATTATAAGTACTGTAGGACTAAATTTCTTTGGTTGTATAATATTAAAATGATAATTTATTGAATAATATGCGTAATTAGTTACGCTTACTAGTGGTTTTGAGGCTAATATTTTCCGCCCAGAGGCTTGTTTAGCCGTATTACACACTTTAACTGTAACTCATTCTAAGGGTTTCATCTTACTGAATTTGAAATGAATTATGTTAACGAGTGATATAAAACACGTTACTTGAATTTCACAGCATTTCGCAAGAAACAAAAGGCTGAGCGGTGTCTGCTTGGCATAGCAACACATCTATAGAGTAACTGTGGCGTTGGTGAAGAACAAACATTGATCAAACATTTACATGCTGACGTTATTAGGTGACCACGTCGCATTACAGCGAAACCACGAAAGGTGTGAGGGTAAACCATCAGGTTGAGTTTATCGCAACGTTACATTAATTTACTTTTATTTTAATTCAATTGTTTACGTCTATAGTGATAAAATTTTAGAAAGAGAACGAGACTCGAAAGTTGGACAATGTTTTTTTCAAACGGGACTTCCTTTTTGAGGTAGGTGAAGAGATATTCTACTCGTTTTCACCGATTCTCCGTTTGATGGTTCGGTGACGGCAGATGGCGCATACCTGTTGCCTAGTTTTGATATGCGCCTAAATGAACTGTGGCTATATTAACGATTGTGAGCAATACGCAAATATTATATTGAAGGGGGTGTTTTTGTCATTGCTGTTATGCGGAAAAATGCGTCCATTTTCCTTCCAAACATTTGACAGATGTTAGTAATTTGATGTAAACGTACCAATGTGACATCCTGTAGATTCTTTAGACACACTATTTTCAAATAGAATAGTTAACTTTTACTTGCTTAAATTCAGTGAAATCCCTCTTCCATTTGCTCAACTTGCTCACAGTCGCAAGACCCAATTCACCACAGGCATTTCAGGTTTGTCAATCAGCCAATCAAAATGTCAATAGAAATTAAAATAACGATAGATATTTGTTCAAATGAAAAGCTGGATTTTTTTTCTGTTTGCATTAGTCAAGTAGAATGTTGATTACAAAAAGTTTGGCAACTAAAGCGTTTTATTTTGCGAAATGAATACACCCCTATATTACTGGTTACCAATAAACGAACACCTATTCAGCTGCATCCGGGTTTACATGTTTTGTTATGTTACACCTATATTTACCTCCAGGTAAGGTAAAGCAGTGAATGACTTGTATCTCATCCGCACATTACATTCCCTTCCCCATCCAGTAGGGATTAGCCTAAATCACTTTCCACTTGATTTATGTAACACTGTATTGCACACATATTAGAGATTGTGAATTAGCCAGATCGCTACTCGATATTTTTATTTAGCTACCTGTGTTTACTTTGGGGATTGATATACAATACTATTAAACAGCAGTCATATTCACATGTGACCGAATTTCAAGGTTTTAAACTCTGGCATACTGTATTTATACGTACATTTACATCCTCCAGGATGCTAAAGTGAAGTGCATGCAACCAGAAATTTGGTCAGTAAGCAGTTACTGTGGAAGTGTCGCCGTTTGCCCGGGCTCTCCACAGGTCAAACATGGAGGATGTTACAGAACCTCTGAAGGCTAAGGGGTTATTAATGAGGGACAGCGGAAGCAAAACTACACCTGTCCAGGATCTGTTCCATGAGGATGCTCAGGTAACTTTAATTACAAATCCTAACCTTCTCGCTGAAAGACCGTATTTTACTGGTAAATTGCCACAAATGTTGCCTGCCCTCAGTGTATGAGGAACATATTATTCAAAACTGGCAGCCCGTTCCCTGTTCATTTGTTCAATGTCATTGTGTGGAATGGTCGAGACTATACAACCCAGCCTTGGATCAGTTTATACAAATTCTGTGTGTCTGTTAAAAGTCTGTTGCCTACTCAACTCCACAGGGGTTGCAACATGTCTCTCAGCCATGGTGGAGAGTGCAGCTGTTTGTTTGGGAGCCTGTCCTATTTGGGACGTGGGATGGCGTCTTCACTACGTGTATGATCAACATCTTTGGTGTGGTGTTGTTCCTCCGCACTGGATGGCTGGTGGTGAGTCTCATTTTATTTCATTCAGTATGTTCATTTGACTGGGATGATGCACATCTATGTTCGATGTAGCTGTCCAGCTTGTCCTCACCTGTAGTGGTATAGCTAGATAGCTACAGGGACAGGAAGCTGTAGACCATAATTAAAATGGGATGTTGCCTAGTGTTTCTCTATGATACAAATATGAGCCTTTTGGTGTACACATTCTTTGTTTCATCAACTAGTCAAGGCCATGGAGTTGTTGAGTAGTCGCATCAGCATGTTAGTGCATGCCCTGAAAATACAGTATTACTGAAATGAGAAACTCTGATGAAGCTGTCGCATGGACATGTTCTGTACCAAATTGGGTGACTTTCTGTTTGCCTTTTGTCTTGGTGACATAAGGGAAACCTAGGTGTGTTGTTGGGTATGTTCCTGGTCTCTGTGGTGGTTATCGTTGCCCTGGTAACGGTGATGTCAGGCATCGGCGTCTGCGAGCGCTGTGGGGTTGGCAGTGGCGGAGTGTACTCCATGATTTCGACCGTCCTGGGGGGAAGAGTGGGAGGAACCGTGGGTCTCCTGTATGTTTTTGGCCAGGTAAGGAACGTAGTGTTTGTGTGTAAGCATGTGTTCTCAACCTCTTTTCCTCCTCCTTCACCCTTCCGTTCATGGTCATTTTGGTAAAGGAGAATGCATACTTGGTCAACGCACTGTTTGAAGCAAATCCTGTGAGGATGAACGCATGGCATTTTGATTTCCACAGTGTGTGGCTGGAGCCATGTATATCACAGGGTTCTCAGAGTCCATCGCCCAGCTCTTGAGTTTGCAGAGCGAGTGGGCTGTTCGAGGGATGTCTGCTGCTGTCCTGCTCGGCCTTCTGGGTATTAACCTCGCAGGAGTCAAATGGATCGTCCGTCTCCAGCTTATACTTCTGTCCGTGCTTGCTGTCTCCACACTGGACTTTGTTATCGGAACGTTCTCGCACCTCGACCCAGGTGTGTGCATAATGTAGCCTCTGTTAGTACTGAAAATGTATTCTGCTTGAAAAAATGGCATGTGCGGTATAGAATTAAATTGACAGAACAATCTGCATAACTGATAGAGGAAACTTGAGGGCCATAGTATTAGTTTAAGTAAAAGCAATGTTTTTTAAATACTACATGTATTTTAATATTCAGTGAAGTATTTTCTCCAGTAGGTGTCATTGTGGCATAATAGAGTTTGTGGCTGTTCTCCAGGCTTGCCCTCACTGCATACTTCAGCATTCATAAGCTTCTCTGTGATCCCTTCAGTTTACATGCAAAAGTACTGCAAATCTCTTCATACTCTTATGTAGTAACAGATCAGCATACATTGTTTTTCACCTTGATCACAGTAAATCAGAGAATAGTTTTGGGCTTTAGAGAACCTTGTAGACCACCGATCCAAGTTAGTTAGGTTGAGTGGAAGTCAATTTGTTAGTGAGTGTGTGTGTGTGTGTGTGTGTGTGTGTGTGTGTGTGTGTGTGGCAATCAGTTAAATTCATTAATCATTGCTATGGCAAGTTTGATTGAATCCTTCTATAATGTTTACCCAGAAGGTTTTTCATGATGAGGAAATGGTGGGTGTGCTTTTAGCCTAAATGTATTCTTTTGCAGGCCTTCAACAGGAAGTTGACCCTTAGTTTTCCTGTTCTCACTGATTATCCACTTCCTGTCCAGTCCAGGGGAGGAGCAAAAGGCTTTGTCTTAAATGGCACCATACTGGCTCCAGTCAAAAGTAGTGCAATAACTAAGGAATAGGTTGCCATTTGGAATGCAAGCACAGTGTTCCAGAAGGGATTGGGCCTTGTTCGTTTCTTTCTTCCATCAAACCACAAGGAATGCTAAGTAGTAGACGTGGTGGGGGTTGGTGTAGTTCAGAAAACTGAAACTATAAAACAGTTGGTTTTTAGTTTATCTTTCTAAATGTTTCTGTTTTTTTTGCCTAACATGTCTTTCCTTTCCAGTCCAAGTTTTCCATCCCAAATAATCCTCTCTTCCTTATCATTCAGAATCCAGAGCCCAGGTTCCTGTTCCTTGAATAGTGCATTACTTTGGACCAGTGCATTCTGGGCCCTGTAGTACACTATAAAGGGAATAGGGTGTCAGTGGTGAAGCAAAAAGAGCTGGCATATAGGGTACATATCTCAGGGTTGTGGACTAATAAGTGAGGCATTGGATTCCCCAGGTGTTTCGAATTAAGTCGCTGCTGTGGTGACTTCATACTTTGGCATCGAACGACCTGGTCTGTTAGTCTAGGAGACTAGTGCTCTGTATTAAATTGCACCCAATTCCCAATATGCTGTAGTATGTAAGACTAGGGGCCAATGTAGAGAGGTTATGACATGTTTAAAATGTGAAGTGGTTTTTTATTTCGGACACCCTTGGCTGGGTAATGTGCAGCCTTGCGGCTGATTACCTGCCAATAGCTAGAAAAAGGAGATGCCAGGCAGATCGTTCTGGTTGCATAACACTGTAAAAATATTTCATATTTCATGTAGCACATTCTGAAACTGAAGAGTGACATTCAATCCACTTTACACTTAATGGAAATTCTAAAGTTTTTTTCACTGAAATGAATAGTTTTCTAGAAAATTGGAGAAGGAATATCACAGTGTATAAATCTTTTCTGGTGAGTTGTGGTGGCTCAATGTGTTTTCATTCATTTTTAGTAATGGACTACTGTTGGAGAAAGTTGTATGGATTTCATATGAAATGGACACACTTTTTGTGGAGGCTGAACATATTAGCAAATACCGTTGTTTGTAAAACTTAGGTCAAAACATAAATTGCAATGTAACAAGCAGGATGAATTTGCAATGTCTGAAAAAATTAAGAGAATCTTAATGACACATTTTCTGGAAATTATAAGAATGTGTATACATCATAAAACAAGTGTGGAGAAATGTGGTAAATGTGCAAGTTATAAAGCTATGATACATTACTATGGATCAAACCCACAAACGTGATGGATTTTATGGATATCACAAGGCTAAAAAGGAGGCACACAATTACCTAGAGAAACCAGTTATACAGTATGTCATGTTAAGCCTTGACCAAAGATTACTTTGCTATTAATGTACACAGAGAATCTCATGTAAAGGACAAGTTGTACAGGAACATTTTTTAAAAGACATTATGGGTCTTTCATTACCTGACTAGCATTTCCTGGTTGCATTATTGGGGTCTAACACAGTTGCCCATTATTTAGACTATAAGAAAAGTAGAGCAGTGTGATAAAGAACATTTTCCATGGATGTTTGTATTTACAGTTGTGCTCAAAAGTTTGCATACCCTGGGAGAATTGGTGATATATGTACCATTTGTGAAGATCCCATGAGTGAGCAGGCAAAATACATATTTATTTTCTAATGGGATTCACATTCAACTGTAGGTCATAACAGAATGGCACAATCATAAAAGCAAACAAACATGGCAACAAATAAAAAAATGAACAGACCCCTGTTCAAAAGTCTGCATACTCTTAGTTCTTAATACTCTGTATTGTCCCATTTAGCATCAGTTACAGAGTTCAGTCTTGTGTAATAATATTCTAAGAGGCCCCAAATTCTTGCAGGCGGTATAGCTACCCATTCATCTTGGCAAAATGCTTCCAGGTAATGCAAAGACTTTGGTTGCATTACCATGCTTAACAGTGGGGATGGTATTCTGTTCACTATAAGCCTTGTTGACCCCTCTCCAAATATAGAGCTTATGGTTTTGACCATAAAGCTCTATTTTGGTTACAGTGTGCCAGAAGCTGTGACAAGTGTTGTCGGGCGTATTGTATCCAGGCTTTTTTTGTGGCATTGGCGCAGTAAAGGCTTCTTTCTGGCAACTTGACCATGCAGCTAATTTTTGTGTGGTTGGATTTTGATCCTTGAAACAACCACACCGTCTTTCCCGAGCAGCCTGTATTTCTCCTGAAGTTACCTGTGGGTTTTTCTTTGTATCCCCAACAATTCCTCTGACTGTTGAAATCTTTCTTGGTGTACCTGACCTTGGCTTGGTATCAAGAGATCCCTGAATTTTCCACTTCTTGATTTTCCATCTTAATAAAGTTCCATTACCTTGTTACACAGGTCTTTTGACATTTCTTTTCTGCTCCCCATGGCTCAGTATCTAGCCTGCTTCGTGTATCCACGTGAGAATTAGCAAACTCATTGACTATTTATACACTAATTGCAATTTTAAAAGCCACCGGTGTGGGAAATTCACCTTTAATTGCCATTTTCACCTGTGTGTGTCACCATGTGTGTCTGTAACCATGCCAAACATTCAAGGGTATGTAAACTTTTGATAAGGGCCATTTGGGTGATTTCTGTTATCATTATGATTTTAAAAAGGAGCCAAACAATTATGTGATAATGAATGGCTTCACATGATCACTATTCTTAATTAAGATGTTTTTTGTTGTCATATAAAATCTTAATTTCACAATTTCTGCCAGGGTATGCACACTTATGTGCACTGTATATAGATGATTAAGTAATACACCTTTATATAACTAATCATATTTTTTTATGTGAAGACAACATCTTTACATCAACATCTTTTTGTCATACTTCATTAATGTAATGACCAGAACTGGGCTATATTTTCCCAAACCAAAGCTAGTCTATAGTATTGGCTTCTATTGTCTTCTTCATCACAAAACTAATCATTATTTTAGTTGTCTGTCTGTCTCTGGCCCTCTTCCTTTTCTTCCCCTTGTCCACCACATTTAAATATTTTCTTTCCAGATCCAACAGACAGGAAGTTCCATAATGTTTTTATACCTTGGGTTGTAGGGTGTTGACCGGGCTCGCCCACATTTTTGGACCGTGACTTAAAGATATTGCCGGAACCCAGATCTGAGGGCGCAGTTGTTGAGACCTAGCATCACATCCTGTATTAATATGAATGGTTCCCCCAATGAACACTGTGCTGCTGTGGGGACCTCAGTGCTTTGAGAGCCAGGTCATCCAGTATCAAAGCGCTGTTCCAAACACTCCTCCAGTGGTGATTGCAACATGCTTGATTTACCTTTGGTCAGTGAGTGTGACTGAGAGGAGTGGGAAGAACTGGGTTCAACTGAACTTAGTGGGTTTTAACAACGCTATGATGTTATATTCAAGAGGGTTCTCATGGACATTGAGTGCTGTCCCCAATGCCACGCTGTGTCATTCCTGTGTAGTGAACTTCTTTTAATAGGCTATAGAGAATAGGCTGCCTTCTTTAACAAAATATCCGGGATGGTCTCTAGGCCAATTCATGTTAATTAGAGTTAAGGGTACACCAATTATGTTTAAATAATAAGTATCTGCATTCCTTTTGGAAAAATTCATTGAGAATTTATCATGCCAAACCAGCTTGGTGATAGGAGCGATACATTCACTCGTAGTGCCTTGATCTTGCCAAAATATCATCTCCGAATGAAGCTCAGTCTTTGAATTTACACACTTGTTAAATTTCAAATTGCGTGTTGCGTTGTAAAGTAGGTCTGTTGCATTACTGTTTGAATGGAGGAAACTCTGAGGGTCATGTAATGTACAATTATTATTTAGCAATTTTGCACTGTTGCTGTCGTTTTGAACTTTGAACTCGTTATTTTAGGGTGCCAAAATGTAGGCTGTTGTTGAAGTTGTTCTGTGGTTTTGCTGCAGAGCTAAAATAAGAGTGCATGAGATTCTCTCTGTCTTTTCTTTTCCTCTGTGTTTCTTTCACTTGGACTTGGAATCGGCAGGGCTTCTGAAAAGGGTGGCGACTTCCTTTTGGATAAACATGTGATTAATCTGAGAGAACACATTCTTTCCCATCGCAAGATAACCGAGAGGGAAATGGTTCATGTTCATGAATAGGCGGGTCCTTCAGATTTGACCCTATGGATTAAACCTTTTAACCCCACAACACTGTTTATTCTAAATGGTACCCTCTTCCCTTTTTTGTGCACTACATTTGACCCTATGAGCCCATTGTATTTTGGGTAATGACTTTATATCACCTTAACCTCCCGAGCAACCATTCACAAAGAATCCTGGAATATTGTCTTTATGCATGATACGTTTGCTAACTTTTATTAATTAAATACATTTAATATATATATTTTTTTTGCTAGGATTCTGTAGCTAGGATATTGTTTCTATTGGCTGACATTTAACAGCCCGATTACTGATATAACAGCACTGCTCGCTTGCAGTCCTCACCATCCATCCTCAACATGGTGCCCCATGTTAAATTGTGCAATATGGTGTGAACACATCAGTCTTTTCCAGCCACCTTGTATAGCAGTACAGTTATCTCCTGTTGCTTTTTGTGCTAAGGTTCGTCTATCGCCAATATGAGGCTTGTTGTGTTTGTCTGTGAGTGAGCACACCCATGGCCTTGTCCACCACACTCCTCTCTCTTTTCTCTCAGACCCAGGCTGCTCATGCTGTTGAACTTGGCAAGCTTTTCAGTGAACTAGGTCGTGGCCCCCTGATTGCAGGCATCTAGGCGGGGCGGATATGGTCCCTCTCCCCTTGGACAGTTACATAAGGGGCTGGGTAATGGTTTAGTTTGTCAGTGTCTGGGGTGCAGACACCTCTGGTTTGGTCCCAGGGGCAGTTAATATCAAAATCCAAGTAAGAGACTGTAGGAATAATACCACATAACTTGTTTATATCTGGATTATGCATTAACTACCTCATTAACCTTTTTAAAGCATTAAAGCTGGTGTTAAGATAAGAGAAGATGCTTGATCCCTGTAAGTTAGTCCAGTTCTTGGTACAGCCCTGGTCTTATCACAGGAAAAATAAATACCTAAAACCTGCAGAATTTGTTTTGCCCTATGAGCAGAGTCAGAAGTAATGGAACTGATCAGGGAGTTTGATGAGGTAAAATCCCATTCTGAGTGTTATAAAAATGCAACTGATGTAAAGGTGTGGCACATGCATTCCCCCCCCCCCCGAATCTCCCTGTTAAAACCTGGCTTTGTGGATGTTCCAGATAATGGCTTTGTAGGGTACACAGAAGACCTGCTACGTAACAACACGTTACCTGACTACACAGGAGGAGAAGGATTCTTCACGGTGTTTGGAGTGTTTTTCCCCGCTGCAACAGGTGAACTACTCCAGTCTATAGTTTAAAGTTCTCTCACTTTTCAGCTGTGGCTATTTAGCTGCCCTTTTTATCCAGTGACACTTTAACTCACTGCATTTGACTTAGCCAGGTAAAACAACCAAACATCTTCAGTTTTTACAGTTCCTGCTTTAGATGCAGCAATGTCAATTGCCGCTTGTCACGTTCTAGTGGTTGTCTTGCAGTACAAAGTAAATGAATAATGCCCTTTTCTAGCCTTTGCCTTCTGGGAAGTGTGACCTTCCTCAGTGAATGTTTGAACGCCTGTTATTGTAACTGTTGATGTCCCAAGTGTGCGGTGATGGCAGGCTCTCATCATAACAGTCAATTCTGTCCTGTGTCTGGTGTGTAGGTGTGATGGCTGGCTTCAACATGAGCTCTGATCTGCAGAGACCGGAACACAACATCCCTGTGGGGACTCTGGCTGCTGTCTTTACCTCGTGCGTTCTGCTTGTTGTTCCCGTCGTGTATTCAATTGCTGTGTTCCCGGACTTGTTCCTCTGTCTTTTTGGGATGGGGGTTTAAAAAAACATGATTTGCGAAACACTTGGGTCATGTTGTTAAACATTTTGATGTTACATATGTGTAGTGAGGTGTGTGTGTGTGTGTGTGTGTTTGTGTTTTACATCTAACTGGTGGTTTTGTTGGCATCCTCAGCTGGTTCCTGTATCTTGTATTTGTGTTCCTACTTGGAGCCATTTGCACCAGAGAGGCACTGCGCAATGACTTCTTAATAGCGGAAAAGGTAAACTGGTTCCTTGTCCTCATGACTGTTTCCTTTTGAAGAGGTTACTCACTTTTCTTTGGGTGCTCTTTTTATAACATCATTTTAAAATGATTGAAAAGACAGGGTACATCATACCTGTCTGTGTATGTTCCCTTATCTTAACTGTGGTAAGCATAATTAACTGTGTAGTTACTTATGTGATTAAGTAACTTAGTCCTTTCAAGTCTTTTCAAATTGTCTTGCAAACTTCTGTGGTCATTATTGTTAATGTCTTACATCAGATGGCAACAACAGACCTGAGACCAGGCTAGTAATATCACAGAACAATATTTACATGCGCTTGAAAAGAAAAAGAAAATAGATGTATCTTGTTTATGACATTTGTAAGCTAAAGGTTTCAGGTGTTTTAGGCCTCCACGATATATACAGTTGCGTGGGATCTTCTTAACTGTAGCAGAGGAAGGGGTTTGTCAACAGGAGATAGGAGTTCATGTTCTCTTTTGCCAGGAAAGGCCGCAGAGTTCTGTCCATTCCAGGCATCTCGTGGGCCACTCGCCATTCCCACTGTCTGAGTGGTACTTCCCCGTAGCTATTGACGCAACTTTGTACAAAATTCCCTATTTTTTCCGCTCACTCAATGATGTCCGCCTACATTTCACTGGTCGCATGGACCAGGTGGCATACTGCAGTCCTCCTCCAGAGAAATATTTTCAACCCAGAACACGCTGGCCTGCTAGCATTCTTATCTAGATTTGTTGAAATAACTAGTTTGCAGAAGATTATGATTATGAAATCGGTTAATAACAGGGATCCCAGTGGACGTCTTTACAGAGTGACAACTGTTCTCTGAATGCTATTTGTACCTCTGAGAATTACAGAACAGCTGAAACCTTCTCACTCGCAGCAAGCTAAGGGTCATTATGAACTAACGATCCCCAATCCCAGCTGTTCCTACAGCTAGTATATGGGGGTTCTGGGCACTCGGGCTAGAATGGATCTAATGGACAGGGTGCAGCTCAGCTGTCTGCAGTTGGTTTGGAGGGCTTGGTTTGGTGGTGGTGTAGGGTTGTTTCAGAGGATTTTTCAAGTGTACACCTACATCATTTTGCATAGTGAGAATTCTCAGGTGCTTTAAAAAAAAATAAAAAAATAAAAAAGATGCTCACTACTTGAAGCCTGCTAGTAAAGTGTTCCATAAATTGTGTATTAAATCCGACTGCATTATATCTACAGCAGGTCCTGTTTTGTCTGCTTCAAACCTGTTTTCATAAAGGGTTGGTGTTAAACGGAGCCGGGCTGGGTGTAGTTATCTTAGGGCTGGACTCTAATGTCTTTCCCTCCTCTGTTTGCTTTGTTCCAACTTCCCAGGTCTCCTTGGTGGGGTTCCTGTTTCTGTTGGGCCTCTACGTTTCCTCCCTGGCCTCCTGCATGGGTGGTCTTTACGGTGCACCCAGGATCCTCCAGGTCATTGCTCAGGAGAGGGTCATCCCAGCCCTGGCCTTCCTGGGACACGGGGTAAGTTGGGCAGGATAGAGCTATGAAGGGGCATGAGTTAACAGAATGTGAGCATGAGTTAACAGAATGTGAGCATGAGTTAACAGAATGTGAGCATGAGTTAACAGAATGTGAGCTTGAGTTAACAGAATGTGAGCTTGAGTTAACAGAATGTGAGCTTGAGTTAACAGAATGTGAGCTTGAGTTAACAGAATGTGAGCATGAGTTAACAGAATGTGAGCATGAGTTAACAGAATATTATAACCTGGCAGTTACAGAAAGTTACTGCTGCCACAGAGCTAACCTTAAAGCAAAAACTAATAGTATTGCTATTAACAGTTTTGTGTACCTGAACTTAAGCTGAATCAAATACATTCTTTGATCTGAAACATCAAAGAATGTAGAGCTGAAGCTGTGCTACTGATATGATGGGCGGGTTCCATGGGAAACACTGAGAGAAGGATCTAATTATAGTGTTCATAAGTACACTAACCTCATGTTAGGAGAATGTCCCAAATGACACATTTCCTGTATAGTGCACTACTTTTGTCTAGAGTGCTATTGAGACACAGGCCAAAGTGAATGTACTATATATGGAATAGGGTTGTATTGTGAGTGTAGCATCAGTATAACCTGGTGGTCTAATAGTTGTGCCTCATGAAACACTGCCTGACCCTCCCTTCCTCTCCTTGGCCTCCATGCCCTGTGTGTGTGT
>JACXGJ010006207.1:0-35424 GCA_016801105.1 Esox niger
TTCTGACCTCCCTGTAGGACTGGTATAACACCAACAAACCCAATGTGTCCTGACCTCCCTGTAGGACTGGTATAACACCAACAAACCCAATGTGTTCTGACCTCCCTGTAGGACTGGTATAACACCAACAAACCCAATGTGTTCTGGCTGTCCGGGTTCTTCTTCACCCAAGCCTTCCTGACAGGTGCCATGCAGAATTACGCCAGGAAGTACTCCATCCCAATCGACCTGCTCAGATTTGATTTCCAGGTCAGGTCACACAAACAGCCTCAGACAAACTCAAAGAAAACTTTGTTGTTGACAAAATATTAATTGAATAGGTTCGTCAGACTCTTGTTTCTTTGTTTCGATTGGTATTCTCCCTCATACGTGACAGGTACTTCCCATTGACACCTCAGACAGGGCGCCTGAGGATGGCGTCTACATCAATGGTCTGTTTCTAGACGGCGCTCGCTGGGACAGGAAAAGGTAACTTATACTTTTCCACAAGGCTTTCTCTTGTAACCATACCAGAGGGTTGTGAACGTGCGATGAGTGCATTTAATCTGCGTATTTCCTAGTGGAGTCCTGGCTGAGCAACAACCCAAAGTTCTGTTTGATACAGTCCCGATCATCTGGATCAAACCAAGTAAGGATAATCTCCACCAAAACATTACATATATTATTATAAAATAATTAAATCTCAATTTGTGTCCAAATCAACATGTCCGTTTTTTTCCATATGCCACTTTCCCTCCATTGGAAAGAGGGCTGTCAAGCCAGGAGACCCACAGTTATTAATGGTATCCTTGAGGAATTAGGGTTAAAAGGACAGAACAACAGATCTTTCAGCTTCTCTCCTTGGGATTTGATCTAAAAACCTTTTCATTGCTGGTCAGATGCTGTGATTGCTAGCCTACCAGCATCTCACAAATATGGGCGAGATATATGCATTTTGGTGTAACCAAACATTCATGGCTCCTTGTGCGTTCTGGGCTTCTCTTTTTACCTCTTTCACCAACTCTTTTGCATTAATCTTTGGTTCCTTTTCAACCCCAATCTTCCCTCCCTCCAGCAAAGAATAAGGACATTGACCAGCCCCAGAACCTCTACGTGTGTCCGCTATATAAGACCAGCGAGAGGAAGGGAACCCTGTCCACCACAGGTCACTCTACAAACTTTGTTATCACCATGACGCTGCCCACCAGCAAGCGCCCAGAGCATTGGGTCAAAAGGGGCGTGGCCATGCTTTGCCAGCTGGACAACTGAGAGGAGAAGAACAATATTTTAGATAAGAATTTTATGTCATAACTTTGAGTCTTCGTTCAATTTTATCATCTTTATTAAAGATATTTTGATGTAATTTTCTGGCGTGGCTGTTGGTTTTGTTTGGGTGTCATCTGTTGGAAATGCCAGTCACAACAACCGATTGTGGTCGTAGCAGAGAGCTAGTATGCTATTACCACCGTGTTGCCACTAAGAGGCGTGCGTGTGGTGTCAGTTGAACTGTGGTTATTACCAGTAGGCCAGGTGCAGGGTGGGAAGGACCCGTGATGAAATATAAATAGCTGGAGAGCTATAAATAGACACATTTTGGGAGCAGAGTACTGCAGATAGTGAGAAAGGGACTGTTGAGTGAAGGTAAACACGAAACAACTGTATTGATGAGAAACCCTCTGGTTGGTACTGAAGATTAAATGGCGTGTGTTGTATGAATGGTGCAGTGATTTAAGCGGCAGTGCAAAGATCCAATATCATTTAAATGTTGAATGGTCATTGAATGCTAAACTTGTATTTGTCCGGCACACAACCAATGAGCATGTGAATATACTATATGTTAAATTAATTCTTCAGTTTTTTGTAGGTAATAACCTAAACTTCAGTACTTCAGTGTGCAATATGGCTGAACAAATTGTCTTGTAAGTAGTTCCCAGAGGGGTGTATTACAAAGCAGGGTCAGTTAGATACTTAGCCCATTATATGAACAATGGGAAATAACCATTGTGTTGTTCGTTATGATAATTAGATATGTGGTTTTGGTTGAGTTAATGAGCTGGTGATGTCTAGCTTAACGACATAAAAGAAGAATCCCACAAATGAAGAATTCTGCTTTGTAGTACCTCCCTGTGGTTAGTTGTATTTCCCTGAAATTGCAGATGAACACCGAGACTGGCGCAGAAAATGAGTTTGACCAATTAGAAGTGGACTGGGACGAGGATGATGCTGAACAGTACATGAGTGAACAAAGCCTTCAATATAAAAAGTACAGTAGCTCATTCCACAAGTAGAAATATAATGGCATAATATCTGATGTTTTCTTCTGTGTATTACACAAGTTAAACCATAATGGCATAATATCTGATGTTTTCTTCTGTGTATTCCACAACTGATTCAGTGTTGGTGCTTGTATTTCCCACAGTGATCCTACAGTCGTAGAAGGTAATCCTGATGAGATATTTATGACAATAAAGGAAGGTGAGCTAGGATTTTAAGAATGTCAGATCATTTGTCAGTAAGCTAAATAGCACCTAAGTCATGTAAGAAGACAATCCAAAATACACAAGCAAGTTTAGTTCAAAATTTCTGAAAAGCAAAATAAATTACATTCTTGGAGTATCTAAATATAATGTTGTGCCAGGACCCAAAATAATTCATGGTCAATAATCCAAAAAAGGCTGATGAATTAAAGCCGATCTGCATAGAAGAGTGGGCAACAATTCCTCCACAGCGATATAGTAGTTAGATGTCTCCCGGGAAATATATTTCCCTTGTTTAGTTCTTGCACCTCTGTTCAAAGAAATGAAAAGAATAAAGTATAGTTACACTAATAAAACTGAATTCTTACACTGCATTCTGCTAGGCAATGAAGACGTCTTGACAAAGCTGGCTAAGCAACCAGCAGCCATGTCCATCGTAGATGACAGAGGATGGATTCCACTGCATGAAGCTGCAGTCCAAGAGTTAAAAAGTATACTGGAGATAGTCTTTTCAGGTACTCGTACAGGCATACTGTATCTCACATGGACTTTCCTGGCTAAATGTTAGATTGAGAAACAGGAAGATTCTGGTCTGAGCAAATGGTGATTGGGCTGAAATGAAAGGTAGGGTAAATATTTCTTTAATAATTTGTAAACAGCAAATTGACCACAAGTCATAACTATAAATAGGTTGTATTAAAAAATAACCATTATTTCGTACCTTGACAACATTGAGGAATGATCACATTTTTGTTTGTGGGAATACTTGTGAAAGCATTTTGGAATTATTATTTAGCTGAATTGCTGATGGTTTTACTTTAATATTTTCTTAAATCTTAACAAAAATATATGAGGATTTATTTTCTTGTGGGCTAATTTTCCCTACTGCTGCCGACTCCTGATCTAGGTAGTAGATAGTAATATACTGCTCCATATATAAAGCTTCCCCCCAGGGTGCAGAGCAGTGTCGAACTCTGAAGGGAGAAACGCCTCTGTTCCTGGCTGTAGTGTGTGGTCTTCGGGACAATGCCACATTCCTGCTACAGAACGGAAGCAGTCCTGACCTCCAGAATGATGATTTGGAATCTCCTCTCGTTGCAGGTATACAAAATGTATCCTTCAGTAGTCTGACATTTTCAAAAATGTTTGAAGAGCAATAATTGTCTTCATTCATTCTTCATCCTGCCCTGTCATCTGTTTCTTTCAGCTATTGTAAATGACCAATATGACTGTGCCTCACTCCTGCTTCGCTACCATGCCAAGGTGGACCAAACAGGAGATCTGGAGCGGACTGCCCTTCATGAGGCCTCCCTCCTGGGTCTGGAGAATTTTGTTCATCTGCTCCTGCAGGCTGGAGCTGACCCGAATGCATGTGACATTGACCGGATGACCCCCTTGGCACTGGCTGCAGAGACGGGCCACCTGAACGTGGTGGAGGTGCTGCTTCAGAAAGGTGCGTGTTTGTCTGAAGGTGTGTGGAACAGTTAAGCCTGCATTTACAGTGGGGAGAACAAGTATTTGATTCACTGCTGATTTTGCAGGTTTTCCTACTTACAAAGCATGTAGAGGTCTGTAATTTTATCATAGGTACACTTCAACTGTAAGAGACGGAATCTTAAAAATCCCAAAAATCACATTGTATGATTTTTAAATAATTTATTAGCATTTTATTGCATGACATAAGTATTTGATCACCTACCAACCAGTAATAATTCCGGCTCTCACAGACCTGTTAGTTTTTCTATAAGAAGCCTTCTTGTTCTCCACTCATTACCTGTATTAACTGCAACAGTTTGAACTCGTTACCTGTATAAAAGACACCTGTCCACACATTCAGTCAAACAGACTCCAACCTCTCCACAAGGGCCAAGACCAGAGAGCTGTGTAAGGACATCAGGGATAAAATTGTAGACCTGCACAATTATAAAACAATAGAAGAAGTTCAACATGAGGGTCAATCTCCCTCGGTCTGGGGCTACATGCAAGATCTCACCTCGTGGGGCATCAATGATAATGAGGAAGGTGAGGGATCAGCCCAGAACAACGCGGCAGGACCTGGTCAATGACCTGAAGAGAGCTGGGACCACAGTCTCAAAGAAAACAATTAGTAACACACTACGCCGTCATGGATTAAAATCCTGCAGCGCACTCAAGGACCCCCTGCTCAAGCCAACGTATATCCAAGCCCGTCTGAAGTTTGCCAGTGACCATCTTGATGATTCAGAGGAGGAATGGGAGAAGGTCATGTGGTCTGATGAGACAAAAATAGAGCTTTTTGGTCTAAACTCCACTCGCCGTGTTTGGAGGAAGAAGAAGGATGAGTACATCTCCAAGAACACCATCCCAACCGTGAAGCATAGAGGTGGAAACATCATTCTTTGGGGATGCTTTTCTGCAATGGGGACCAGACGACTGCACTGTTTTGAGGGGAGGATGGATGGGGCCATGTATCGCAAGTTTTTGGCCAACAACCTCCTTCCCTCAGTAAGAGCATTGAAGAGGGGTCGTGTCTGGGTCTTCCAGCATGACAACAACCCAAAACAAACAGCCAGGGCAACTAAGGAGTGGCTCCATTAGAATCATCTGAAGGTCCAGGAGTGGCCTAGCCAGTCTCCAGACCTGAACCCAGTAGAAAATCTTTGGAGGGAGCTGAAAGTCCATATTGCCCAGCGACAGTCCTGAAACCTGAAGGATCTGGAGAAGGTCTGTATGGAGGAGTGGGCCAAAATCCCTGCTGCAGTGTGTGCAAACCTGGTCAAAAACTACAGGAAACATATGATGTCTGTAATTGCAAACAAAGGTTTCTGTACCAAATATTAAGTTCTGCTTTTCTGTTGTATCAAATACTTATGTCATACAATAAAATGCAAATGAATTATTTAAAAATCATACAAGGTGATTTTCTGGATTTTTGTTTTAGATTCCGTCTCTCACAGTTGAAGTGTACCTATGATAAAAATTACAGACCTCAGACCGATGGAGATTGACCGTCATCTTGAACTTATTCCATTGTCTTGTGATTGCGCCAACAGTTGTTGCCTTCTCACCAAGCTGCTTGCCTATTGTCCTGTAGCCCTTCCCAGCCTTGTGCAGGTCTACAATTTTATCCCTGATGTCATTGTGGAGAGGTTGGAGTCTGTTTGATTGAGCGTGCGGACAGGTGTCTTTTATACAGGTAATGAGTTCAAACAGTTGCAGTTAATACAGTTAATGAGTGGAGAACAGGAGGGCTTCTAAAAAAAACTAACAGGTCTGTGAGAGACGGAATTCTTACTGGTTGGTAGGTGATCAAATATATATTTTTTAAATCATACAATGTAATTTTCTGGATTTTTGTTTTAGATTCCCTCTCTCATAGTTGGAGTGTACCTATGGTAAAAATGACAAAACTCTACATACCTCTCCATGCTTTGTAAGTAGAAAAACCTGCAAAATCAGCAGTGTATCAAATACTTGTTCTCCCCACTGTATTTCTCTTGTTCCCTCCACTAATTTTTCTCTCTGTTCTATTCACTCTTTATAACTCACTCCCTCTATCAGGAGCCAAAGTTCAGCCTAAGACGGAGGGCTCCTTGCTGTTTGAAGCAATTGCATCAGGAAATCCTGACATCACCTGTCTGATGCTGGACTACGGGGCGGACCCCAACAAGCCCAACCACAATGAGTTCCTACCCATCCACTGTGCAGCGTACCATGGACACCTGCTGTATGTTAAAAAACACCTATACTTGATACACTCCATTCATCTGCATGTGTGATTATCCTAATCGTATTGTTGTTTTCTGTTTTTTCTGTTTTACCTGGGAATTCTTGTGCTGTTTGGTGATTGGTAGAAATATGTCCCTAATAGGACAGCTGAGCTTATGAGTGTATCTGTGTGGAGTTGATTATTACATTGACAGAAATGAATTGAACACCCAGTTTATATATATTCCACCCACCATTGCAAGAACCCTCAAACTGGGTTTATTTGTACCAATGTTGAAAGCCTCTTTGCTCTTTCCTCAGGGTGTTGGAGCAGTTGATCTCAGTGACAACAATGGAGGCTGTAAAGAAGAGTGGTATGAGCCCTCTCCACTCTGCAGCGGCCGGGGGACAGACCCAGTGCCTGGAAGTCCTTCTTAATGCAGGCTACGACCCTAACTTTATGTTGCACCCACGGGTGCGCAGTAAATACGATGACGACCGCAGATCGGCTCTCTACTTTGCCGTGTCGAACAACGATGTACAGTCAACCCGTCTGTTGCTGGAAGCCGAGGCGATGGTCAACCAAGACCCTGTCAACTGTCTCCAGGTGGCACTGCGGCTGGGCAACTACGAGCTTATAAACACTCTTCTGAGGTAGGACTCAAACTCCAGTCAAATTCAATGTTATTCTGTGTCAAAATGACAGTACTCTTCACAGTAAAACTAACTAGGATATGTTTGCTTAGAACTGTAATGCAGGCCCAACGGATATTGATGGTCTTTTCAATTGATCAGGTATGGTGCCAACGCAAACTACTACACCCGCAACAGCACAACACACTTCCCACCGGCACTGCAGTATGCGCTGAAAGATGAGGTCATGCTGAGGATGCTCCTAAACCACGGCTACGACGTGCAGCGCTGCTTCGAGTGTCCGTACGGAGACAGTTCCCATGACTGCGCACCCTGGACGACTTCGGTCACCGAAGACATGGTGGTTCGACAACTCGTGCTAGGGGAAATCCAAACACACTCCTGTGGTCATTGTAAATGTGGTCATTTTACTTCCTGTTAAAGTCCCTCTGTCTTTTATTCTCACTTCTACATTCTCCTCTGTCTTTCTGTAGTTCTGTGAGGTGATAACCGTCAAGTGGTTGAAACATTACTCAGCACAGGTGGTCCGCATCATGCTGGACTACACAGACCACATCAGGCTCTGCGTCAAATTGAAGGAATGCCTGAAAACGCAGAAACAGTGGCCTGAGATATGCCACATCCAAGGTATGATGACAGAGCAACGTGTCACTATAATAATGATGAAGAAACTGTTTTACCATGTCATTTCAAACTAAATCCAAGACAATAAAGGAAGACCCTACTGCCCCCTCAGAGAACGTGCGCAGCCTCAAGCACCTGTGTCGATTGCGTATCCGGGACAACTTGAAATGCCTGCGTCTGCGATCCCCAGTGTTTATCGGCTATTTGCCTCTACCCTCCCGACTCAAGGACTACCTCCGTTACAGGGAGTATGATGTTTACAGCAGGGGCAGCACTGACTGAGTTTTTTAACAACCGAACTCTCTAAGAAAGTTTGTTGGCACGTTATTTACTTTTGCAAAGAAGATCAGATCAGAACAAAATTATCTTATTGTTTTATTACCCTGAAAGCACGTTCTGCTGGGTGGCATTACTTTGTGTGTGTGTGTGTGTGTGTGTGTGTGTGTGTGTGTGTGTGTATTTTAAGACATTTCTATGCTGCAGAGGAGAATACTGTGCAGTTTTATTATTCTAATTTTTGTTATTCTACACATCTAATTCTAAGGTTATTGTGGATATTTGTTCACAACACACAAAAAAATCTGTTTTCCTGCTATTTTACATATTATGCTAACCTGGGACCCCTGTGTTACAGGTAGGGAAGAGAGAGGCCTGATTGGTCAGGTTCGAGGAGAGGAGTTCTATTTTAAAGCTGATGGGGTTAAAATATAGCATAATCTTGTTTATTTTGGCTAGCAGTACATACTGTTGAAAGTAATTCCCAAATGACATTGGAAAAGGAATTGCAAGTTGTAGATGCTTTGCTGTCCTCTAGTGGTCAACCATTGTATATAATCTGAGAAAACATGACCACAGATAAAACAATGATTAAGATTGGTTAAGAGATGTATAAATCTGAAGTGTTTCATCTAACTCGCTACCAAATATAGTGGCGAAATGTAGCCCATTTGCAAAGGAATGAGAGAAGATAGAGAAGAGTTAAAGTGGACGGTCTGGTAATTTTCTTATCAACAAAAATGTCATTCTCAAAACAGTTTTCTGTTCTCCAAATTAAAGTTTTGCAGACATTTTTCAATTTGCCAAAGTTACTACAAATTGTTTAGTTTAGATCAACTGCATGGTCAAATTGAGCACATGTGCACACCACAGAATAGGGGTTCTCAGCTCTGCCCACTTCCTTGCTTATTCTATCACATGCAATATCCGCATATTTTGTCTAAATTTGGCAGTAACATAAAAACTTGGAAAAAGTTAAACTTTGCACAACTTTGCACAAGAAGCAATTTAAATAAAAAAATGTTAGTAAAGTTGATATTCTGGTCCCACTCCTAAAAAGAAACACATTTGCCAATGGGATCCATATAGTCCACTATATTGGATATTCCACCATTTTAAAAACCAAGTCTGGACACTATTTACAAAGTAGATAGCCCTTAAGAACTTTCCCTAGCCATGGAGTTTTGATAGCCATCTTAAGTGCCGGTTCAATTTACAAAAGCTACCCCCTTGGCTCTTGATTTAACTTGAGAGAAGTGAACAAATTTGCTTAATTTCAGTGTTGATATAACCCACAATTCAATGCAAACTGTGGTCACATGTCTAATGCCAATGGTAACAAAGTGTCAGATTTAATAAACTCAGACAAAATATTTGTGTCAGACTGAAATATCATTGGTCAGACTTCTTGCGAGATACATAGCTATTTAGTGAACTCCGAAGAGAGTTAGTTAACTCGGCTTTGACGTTAACTCTTCCTTCTTGAGTAGGAAGAGCACTTGCACTTACATACAAATATGATGATGTAAAAAGAGAATGTTTATATTTTGTCGGTTTTGCTCAAAGTTATAACCTTTCGCTCACATGCTGAGGGATGTGAATCTTGCATTAAGAGACAATTTGGAAGATATGCTTACTATAGCTTGTATTTCACAAATTATTTTGTCAGATTTTTTATTCATGATCAAAATGCAATAAATGCAATTCATGATCAAAATGCACTGCTGTATATCCAATACTGGCTGTATCAGGCTGTACATACACCACTGTTCAAAAATGTTGGGTCACTTGGAAATATACAGTGCAGACATTGTTACACATTGCTCTTCTGTCATTGTTACAACCGGTTCATTGACCCCCCCCCCCCCCCCCCCGGGCAGGGTTCCGAATGAACAGGCTAGAAGAACATTTTGAAAGATGCTTGCGGCCTATACAAACATTATCATAATGCGCAATCTGAAATATAAATGAATTGATCAGGGGCTATTTATTAATTTTTTGGGTCAATTTGAGATCCGGGCAATTAATAAAAGATCTGGGGTTATAGCCACAGAGGCCCAGGCCTAACAACACTACTGCATCGACACACAGATGCCCATTTTCAGCAACCAGCACTCCTGTGTTCCAATGGCACTTGGGTTTGCTAATCCATGTTTATCATTTCATTTTAAAAGGTCAATTGAACATTACAAAGAAATTGTATGCTGATTAAAAAAGCAATAACAATGGCCTTAGACTAGCTGAGTATCTGGAGCATCAGCAATTGTGGGTTCACATACAGGCTCAAAATGGCCAGAAACAAATAACTTTCTTATGAAAGTTGTCAGTTTATTCTAGTTCTGAGAAATTAAGGCTATTCCATGCAAAGAATTCCCAATCTTCAACATTTTCTCTTACAACGATGTGTAGTACTCCCTTCACAGAACTGGTTTTAATCAGAATTAAGAGAAGTGGGAGGCCCTGGTGCACAACTGAGCAAGAGGACAAATACATGATTGTCTAGTCTGTGAAACAGACGCCTCACAGGTCCTCAGCTAGTTGCTTCATTAAATAGTACCCGCAAAGTGCAATGTCTCGGTGTGCTTCTGTTTTTGGTAAATTGGTACTGTGTAAAAGGGAACTTGAAGAAGGAAGACTATCACTCTATTTTGCAAAGCCATGCCATACCTTGTGGATGATGCTTGATTGGAGCCAATTTCATCCTACAACAGGACAATGACCCAAAGCACCGCTCCATACTGAGCAAGAACTGTTTAGGGATGAAGCAGTCAACAGGTATTCTATCTATAAATCAGTGGCCAGCACAGTCAACGGATCTCAACGCTATTGAGCTGTTGTGGGAGCAGTTTAACCGTATGGTATGTTAGAAGTGTCTATCGAGCCAATCCAACTTGTGTGAGGTGCTTTAGGAAGCATGGGGTAAAATCTCTTCAGATTACCTCAACAAATAGACAACTAGAATGCCAAAGGTCTGCAAAGCTGTAATTGCTGTAAATCAAAGATTCTTTGACAGAAGCAAAATTTGGACACAATTATTATTTCAATTATAAATCATTTTTTCTTATCTTGTTAATGACTTCCTGTTCATTTTACTATATTTCCTTTTCAAACTAATTTCATGTATGTCTTCATGGAAAACAAGGAAATTTCTAGGTGACCCCAAACTTAGTGAATGTATTAGGCCAATAGATACTTATATTAATCAAACAAATGCCACTATAAGCTAAAATGCCTTTACACACCACTTTAATACTGCGACAGGCAGTATAAAAGTTGAACTTTGAAGGCATTTTGAAAAAAATAATATTGGAACGATTTTTGTAATAAAGCAATTTTAGGAAGTTGGGTATTTTGAATGAACTAGCCCTTTAATATCAGTAGAAAGACATGAAAGTATATACATAATATACTTAATCTGACTGAGACCGCTTCGCTTTTGACAGTCTGCAGTACCCACTTCCCCCAGGTGACCCATAAGTGTCCACAAAGGTAGACAGTTCAGACAGCTGCCTCAAAGGAAGTTATTCACCTCTAGGGCCTGTAGGAGGCGCGGCTTTGCTTGAATGTAAACAGACTGACGCCAGCGCTTTGCAGTGGTGGAGAAGAAGGCATACGTCATATTCACAATGGCGGAGGCAGGGTGAGAAGGAGAGTGTGTCAGTGAAGCCGCGCAGTAACCAACTACATTGCCTGCGAAAGACACTCACGGTACCCCAAATATGGCCCTGAACGCCAAAGTGGACAGAAAAACGGACATAGAGTGTCTGAAGACCAATGACCACAAATCGGAAAGCGGCGATGGCAAGAAAAATTCGTTGTCAGCCGCCATCTCGGCCACATCCAACCAAAATGGCGATCAGACTGGAAGTGAAGACGGTGTAATGCCCGAACAAGAAGCCTCTGAGCGGCGGAGGAGCGGGCAGACGGACGCGAGAAGCTCCAATAATTCACCGTTACCCAGCCAGAGACCGGCTGAAGAATTGCCACGGAGAAATTTCCAGATACCCAGGAAGATCAAGGAACGGAAAGGTTGTGCCCTTTCTCTACTAACGCATTTTCGACAGAGGCTGCGCTGTGTTTCATAATTCAAGTGCTGCATGTTGCAAACCCGCGTTCTCTTCCGGCTGAATTTAGATGGATCAATTCATTCCATGTCTATCTGCAGAGGGTAGTTAGTTAATTGCCCGCACACCTCATTATTGCCTTCTTTGATAGAGGTAAAATTGGTTCCCGTACTCGGTCAGCATTGCAGGTAAGTTTCGGCCCAGGCCAGATGAGGGAAGCACGTGAAGAGATGCTGCCCATCAAGCCTCCGTATTCCTTGGGTCTACATGGAGTGAAATTAGTTTGGATGGTGGTATTCAGTTGTGGACCCATTATGAAGGCTTTTTGGTGGAATGTTACCATAGTAAAGTCCTCTTGGTTGCACACACACCACACCCATCTATTGTAGGCTTGTTAACGTAACCAGGACCCTTTATTTAAGTCAGCTGTCATCCCATATTCTTTTTAATACAGATTATGGAAGACTAGTCCAGCATCTAGTTTTCTTTCCCTGTTTTTACTCAAAACAATCAGCTCTGTGGTCTTTCAGGCTGGTAGCCAGACTGGGAGAAGCTTACAAGAATTGGTTGCTATTAGCTTACTAGTTCACTCTTCAAAGGTTGCTGTGTCTTTTTGTTTTTGACATCAGCATCCTGGCTGACTAAGGCCTGGATTCAGCTTAAGGCTTGAAGTTCCTTAGTTTGCTGTTGGATATATTGCATCATAATGTAGTGCAAAATATGTGGTTACTTTCTGAAGTAACTTGAGAGGAAGGCTATTTGTGGTGGTCCAGGTAGTAGCAATATTATCTTGTGATTATAACCATGGCAACCATATAGAAAAGTGCAGCTTTTGTTAATGACTGTCTTGTATAATCATTTTAGGGAATGGATGTCAGTTTTAATGTTTTTTTAAATCCATATCCTGTCTACCACGCTGTCATTCGGCTATGTCAACATCTGAGTTGTGGTCAATCAGTTTTTATTGAAAAATCCTCAACATTACGATAACATTTGTAGAATTGACCCAGACTCTAAATTCGATATACTGTTTACTATGTTTTTTGTTGTTTTTTCTGCCCAATGTTATTTTCCGCACTGGGCAGTTGATTTAACTAACCCCTTATTGTAAGGAATGGAGTTCTTCCTTATATGCTGTTGCACCAACTCAGCAAGTTGATTAATGTGTGTGCCTCCAAGCACTCCTCACACATCACCAATCAGCTACCCCCCCCCCTCCCCAAACGTGTCCAATTCTGGATTGACCCTGATGTAAACGCACATAGATGTAAAAATACAGTATGGTAAACACACAGTTTTATTTAAGTGTACATCTTTATGCAGATCTAGGGGCACATTTTTATTTCTTTGGAACTGGACAATGTTGTTCCCACATCATCATAAAGGGGCCGCTGTCATAGTTTTGCAAAGCACTTCTTTTCCCAAGTCTTCCCCCTCCTAAGTACTCTGCTAATCATGTTTAACCATTTTAATCTGACCAGATACCCACAAAGTAGCCTAGTGCGTGTCTGGAATTAACAGCTCTTTCAAATATACAATGTCAGTCACATCCTTATTACTAATCCCCTGTTTCTGTTCTCCCTGTCCCCTTGGCTTCCCCGCTCCGCTGGCTGCAGGCCTGTACAACTTTCTGCCCCCCGACTCGCGGGAGTTTGAGAACCTTGTGAAGATCCTGTCGTCTTTCTACCTGGACGCGTCATCCAGAGGGACCTTTTCTTACTACAAGGCACGGCTCATTAACAATGAGCTGTTGGAAAAAGAGGTAGCTATTCAATCCTGCCCCATCGAGCTGTCATTTGAATTCCTATTGGAACACGTCCTAATATTAAAACGAAAAACATTACCCATCGCAGATTCCCGGATTGCCTTAAAACACAAATGTACAGTTAGTGCGACCAGCTTCAAACGCTTGCTGGCATTGAACCGCTCATGAAATGACTACCCAGTTTCTGCTGTTGTGCTCACGTTTTTATCCAGTTTATTGAGAAACGGAGGGAGCTGAAGCAAGAGGGTCGCACAGAACCCGAGCTGGTGGAGTCCTACTGCTTCCTGTTCCCAGAGAAGTCCAAGGTGAGCCTGAAGGATTCGGATTATGCATTAGGCCTAAAAGCTGAGCTTGGTTGCCGGGCTCCCAGTTCTCGTTTGCTACTACCGTGTCTTTTACCTACCGTGTCTTTTACCTAACACGTTTGGGATTAAACTCTTTTCAGCTCCCGTGGATTTGCGAGAAAGGTCTGTCTGTGGGACATTCGAGGATCACCACACTAGGAAATCCCGCAATGGGTGAGTGTTTGTCTTTTTAAATGTCAAATTCTGTGATGTAGTCTTGTTTATGTCACTTGTTTACAAAGAACTAAAATACAAATGCAGCATGTAAACTGTTCCCATGTTTCTTTAACTCCAGTAGAGGATACTTGAGATTTCCTTGTTCAAATATCTGCAGTCCTAGTCATGTATAATCCATTGTTTAGGAGTTAGTTCATTTCTGAATTGATCTGTTTCCTTCCATAATTTTTGAAATTGTTGCATGCATTTTTGTTCAGTATAAATGTGAAGTTTTAAATGAAGTTTTGAATTACTTGTTAAATTCACTACTGTGAGGAATACAGCAGTGTTGACCACGGCACTATAAGGGCAGGGGTGAATTCATTTTGCCGATTCTCCCAAACCATTTTGTCATCGTCAGTAGCATTTTTCCTGGGCAAATTCAGGCAACGCACAGTTGTTTACTTTATGCTTGTGTCTTTTTTACGGAACATTTCGCTGCAGAGTTTACATTTTGCGCCAGAACTGGCAGGATGAACACACCCCAGCTTTCCCCACTGACTGACAGCTTAGGATGTTTGCCAGATACAGTTACACGAAGAAACCCAATACATGATATACCGACAGCTGAGCACAGTGGAGAGATTTATCACACTAAACATAAAGTATTCCGCCTGAGGCCTCAGAAAAGAGTTGTCCATGCAGAATTTGATTTGTCAAAAGGTGGTGTTGCCTTCGAATGGCTTTTGTTTCATTAGTTGGCCAGACATCCTTTTTTTTGCTATTTCAGGTGTCTATTTGTCCAAATTCTCGGATTTGCTGCAAATTAACCCGTTTGACCCGGGTGCCTGTGGGGACATTGTCATATTTAAAGTAATGAGGGTAAGTGCATGTATCACAGTCATTGCACACACGTGAAAAAATTCATTCAATAAATTCATGAGAATCGTTTAGTTACTGTGCAACATTCTAGCATTGGCCTCAAGCGTATCCAGCTACCAATATGTATACTGCATCATCTGTGTGCTTTATGCGCCTCAGGGCCGGCTGAAGAACATCTTTGACAACATGCCGAAGAGTGTCCTGGACCCCACGCCCAAGTTTGACTGTCACGTTTCGAAGAACGCCACGCGGGTCACCTCGTTGCTCTCCTACCGGGCGTTCGAGCTCACGCAGCAGTACTTCTACGAGTTTGCGTTTGACGAAATCAAGTCGCGGCCACGGCACGTGTGTCCCTATGCCGTGGTGTCCTTCCAGTACAAAGGCAAGGAATGCGCCTCCGTGCCCATGGTCGCTCACCGGTTCAACAGTGCCTCCTGCGATGGAGGGAACCGAGGTAGTCCTGCTTAAACCTTTTACCTTTTGTCACCTTTACGCCATTAGGACAGAAAAATTCCATCACTGTAGGAATGTATCTTTTTTTAAATTCTGTCTTGCGTTTTTGGCCAGCTCAAGTATATATTTGACTGGTGACTGGGGTCCATGTTGTTTTTTATTGTAATTGAGTAGGGTTTTGAATGTAATTGAAATATTTAGGGAGGAGTAGCTACACCGTGTGGAGTGGCCCACTGGTAAACAAGGGACAGGAACTTTGCCAGATCTCGCTGCGCTCATCTACAAGGCACTTCCTCCCTTTCAAATTGTGAGTACCCCTTTTACTATTCGGACATGTAACATTTGTCTCTAGAACTCAAACTCTTATACCAATTGTAATGATTTGTTATAAGCAATTTCAAGCAGTGCTGTGAAAAAAGTGAATTGCCCCTTTCAAGATATACCTTTATGTTTCTCTATATTTTCCTTTTTCTTCTTCAATTGAAACTCAATACTTTTTTAAATGAACCCTGAGTAAACCAAAGTTTTGTGTTCTTATTTATATAAAGAACAAAGTTATGCAACATGCAATACCCACTATTAAAATCTGCTGGTCCCCTTTACATTCAATAACTGGTTGGGTGCCATGACAACTGAACGCTTCCTTAAGATGTTGATCAGTCCCTCAGATGGTTTTGAAGGACACTTGGCCCACTTCAGTGCAGAACTGCTTTAAGGACTCTTGTCAGGTCATTCTAAAGGAGAATCTTTAGCAATTTGCCTGTGAGCTGAATCTTTAGCACAGCTGAGTTGAGCAGCAAGACAATCATCCCAAACACACCAGCCGGTCTTTATCAGCATGGCTCAGAAGCAATACATTTAGAAGTTTTGAGCTGTCAGTAAACAGACTTAAACCTAAATGCGATGTTGTGTCAGGACCCGAAATGATTCACGCTGGAGAACTTAAAAATGTTGCTTAGTTAAAGCAAGTTGTGCATGGATATGTGGGACATAAATCGTATCAAGTTAGTATACAAATCTTGTTTTTTTTTTTTAAACCATCAGCTTCCCATTCCACTTGTTAAATGCCAGGTTTTGTTTAAACATCTGAAATGCATTCACTGACAGAGTAGAGAATCTTCAAGGGAACATCGTTTTCCAAGGCCCTGTACCTCAGTTGACGTGTGTGTGGTGTCCGCAGAGCGGAGAAGTTGGAGTTGACCATGGGCATGCAGCTGGACCAGGTCAAGAGGAAGATCCCGTCTGTTCTGTTCTCTTGGGACACCTACAGCGGAACACGAGAAGGTCTAGAGCGCTCCCCCTCACCCCCAGTCTGTCAAATGTCTAGTCCATTTTAATTTCAGTCATTTAACTGATACTCATCCAGACAGCTGTCCATGTGAAAGGTGCTGTGAAATGGCAAACCCCATTTAGTCGACTGATTGATTCTGTTTTTATTTAATAATGCATCATAATTTAATTGACAAACGCTTTTCACTTGCAAAAAACACAAGTGTGTGTAAAATATTTTTACTAATAGTTCTAGTATTTTCCAACCAAGTTTCCTGTTTAGGTAATGCTTGTTAAAATTTGTGGATGTTAATAGATGTTGTCCTACACGTTTTACTATGTAACAGCGATGGTTAACAACAGTGATTTAGTGGTAGTTCAAAGGCCAAACACAACTGGACCACTCTGGGCACATTTTGGTTTTAAGCCAAATTGAAAGGGGTGAGCCCAATAATTTTGAGGAGGCAGATTGCTGTATCTGCTCCAGAAAGGTGGCATTCACAAATCTGGATACAAATCTCCGGGTCTGCCACATGTATTTTTACTTCGTTATCTGGCTTACCCAATAATAGTGGCATAACATACAATATAAACAATTTAATTGTTTATCGCAATTGTTTCGTGACGATTAATCAACTAAAATGTCAATCATAACACTAAAAACCTTTGCAATAAAAATGGGACCTCTGGCATAAAGTGTCCTATGGTTTGGTCCACAGACCATGTTCCTCTCGATGGCCCAAGGTCTGTCGTTGAGGGGGGCTGCGTACCTGTCTGGATGACCTGTCTTTCAGTACTTAATCTGACTATGTTGAACCTCCTCAGTAACAGTGTTGGTCTTTCTCTTCGATGCATTTTGTCTTTGTGTTTCAGTGCTGAGGTGCGGATTGTATTGCAGCCTGTTTGAGGTGGTGGATGGGAAGGCCCGGACCAGTACCGGCGCCCTCTCTGGGCTCATCCACAAACTGGAGAGGGAGAGGATGGTGAGTCGTGACAACCGACTATGTACAAATGCTTATTTTGAGGTTTTAGTGTTGTAATGGCATTATACCGTACATCCGTGTTTTTAATTTGGTCCCCTGTGATGTTTGAAATGTAGAGCGACTAAACGTTTCCCTAAAAGAAGGTTGTCATAGGCTTCCTTTTATATATATTTTTTTTGGTGCTTATGCAAATCCTGGAATTCCCATGTGCAGTAACGTTATGTCAAAAGATTTCTGTTTGAAGTGATTCGTAGCTGCGGTGAGAATGCAAATTGATTGTTTGGACAACAGTTGATGTCTGTTTCCTTTTTCTTTCCGCCCGCGTAGGTGCTGGTGAAGCCTCTAGTCGACAAAGGCTTTCTGTTTCTCCTGTCATCTTCTCAGATGGTCACTCCCAACGGTACGCTCCGTCTTCTGTCATTTCATCTCTCGTTCCTCGTTGTTTTGTTGCAGGTTAACACTGACCCGTTTGTGTCTGTGTGTTGTAGACCGCCGGGGACGGTTTGAGAAGAGCCTGCAGGCGCTGTTTGTTTTTCAGGAGTCCAGGGGAGTCGCCAAGCACAGTACGTATCCTGGAAAGTCTTTCGAACTTCCGTTGGAACGTTCTTTTTCCTCTTGAGTAATGTCAATCTAATATAAGTTTTGTATGTGACTTCATGGCCTCTAAACCGCCACCTCCGTATAAGTGTTCTTGGTGTGCCTCCCCCAGCTGCCAGATCGTCAGAACAAGAGCTTCTGTCTACCGAGCCCCAGCCCCCCCTCCTGGCCTCTGTGGAGCCCTTTATCCCGGCTCTGCACTACGCCCTGCTCAAGCTGCGCTCCAACCCAGACAACAAGCACCTCAGCACCGGCGTGGAGCGCCAGGCCCATGACTACCTGACCAGGAAAGACAGCAGCCGGCCCTTCCTTATACCGGAGTACCAGCAGAACCTGGACGAGCGGGGGAACACGCACCCGGCGCTGCGGCCCAAACCCAACATGGAGGGCCTGCTCCGCGCCTACCTGCTCGGGCCGTCCTCGGCCTATGTCCTCCCCATGATCAAAGCCAGGGACATGATGGACCGGATCAACCAGCCACCGGCCGCCCCGGTCCCGCCCGCCACCGACTACAGCCCCGTGTCGGACTGGGGGGGCTCGGGTGGGTCGGACAGACAAGAGAGGGCGGAAAGGCCAGAGAAGCCACCAGAAAGAGCAGAGAGCAGCAGCAGCAGCAGCAGCAGGAGGAGAGGGGGGCCATCCCAGACCCATTCTAACGGGGCCTCGTCTCAGAGGTCCAGGCAGTCCCAGAGCGAGTACGACAAGGAGAAGATGAAACAGCTGCTGACACTGATCCAGCTGCACAAGAAGGCCCTGGTGAAGGATCCGGGCGGGAAGGAGAGGCCGGAGGCCGTCGACGACGGAAGCTGGGAGGGCCCCCACGGCCTGAAGAGAAAACTGGAGGAGGACGAATCGGGAGCCATGCACAAATACCTAAGGAGCAACGGAGAGCCCAGCAGAGGTGAGGCGGCGCCGGGGGTTTGCGTGGGAGGATGTGAAATGGCCGTTTGGGAGCGCGAGTGAGTTTGTCGGGATGAAGATGGGGGACTGTTGTCGTTGGGTACTGGGGTAAAACGGGAAAGAGTGAGTGCTGGAGGGAGTAGGGACTGATCTATTATTTTCATGTTTCAGCCTACCAATCTGGATATATTGACTACAAGGTCCTATTCCAAAAGCTTTTATTTTTCCACTTTTTGTGTAAATTCTTTAAATTGGAATAAAATATTAACCACATGCAGTAGTCAGACAACATTCATGTTGCTAATCTGTCAATGTTCTGGTACTAAATAATAACAGGGAACTTCAAATCCAGAACTGAGAAACAGCACTGGTGTTAACTCATTTCCTAAATGGCCTACAGTCAGTTTTTTTTTATTTCAATGAATCTCTATAGACAACCAGATGAGGGGAGTTCCTAACTAATCAATGGCTTCTGTCAGTCAAGGGGTGAGATGTGAAACCCTGCACATAGGAATGGGTTTAATACATGCAGTTAGCCACACAGACGAGGCCACAGTGCGCCCTGACCCTAGAAGCCTGCTGAGTGGCAGGGTGGGACGACCCCGTGACCCAGGACAAAATCACCCAACTGTCAACAACTTCAGTGCTCAATAGTAGAGCTGTTTGTACTGTGGAATTTGATCAGATCAATGGTATTCAATTCCTACGAGGGCCGGAGCCTGCTTGTCTTCAGTTCTACCTCATCGTTTGTCACCCACCTGGTGTCCCAGGTTTAAAATGTCCCTGATTACGGGAGTGGAACTGGCTGGGCTGGAGTTGAAAACTGTGTTTTGAGATGTGTAACTGTAGATTCTGCTACCCGGGTCTGTATCCGTTTTATGAAGCCTACTGGGTTGACCCAGCTTAGCTGCAACCATGCTAACCTCACCGTCTGTCCCACCAGAAGCCCCAGGAGAGGATGTCGAGCCGGGAAACGCCCACCTTGAAGCGATGATTGAGAGCATGGGCATCTGCGACACAGACCTGAGAGACCGGAGCGACACCTCTCAGCCCGCCCCCGGCAACGAGACTCAGCGTCTGCTCAAGATCCTGCTGGCCACTCTCAACAAGGCCATGGCCCAGGGAGCAGTCCCCACCGCCCCGGCCGAACACGTGGAGCTGTCCGCGGGCTCTGCTGGCTTGGAGAAGCCCCTGGCCGGACCTGCCTACACAGGGCGAGTGGAGCAAGCCCGACAGGAGTTCCTGGAGGTGAGACGCTTTGTGTGTGTCCGTGTGTATTCCAGTTTTACTGTCACAGTGATGACTGAAAGGTTAGGTTATTAAGATCGGGAGGTTGTGGAAATGTTTGGCAACAATCTTTTGGTACATCTGGGTGTTGAGACTGCCACAACTCTTCTCGTTCAGTTCAGAATTTGCCTTTTCACCTTACAAAAGTGCTGATTCTTTTGACCTCATCCACACTTATTTAGTATTTTTGCAGAGGACAGCGACAGGAGCCACTTACCGCTTTAGAAAACCCTTCATTCAGCGTAGTCTGGTCACAATAACAACGATTTACCTATTAAAAGGTTATGTCTGTTTTTCAAAGACCGATATGGTTCACCACAAATGCGACTTTTGCTGCCATCTTCACTTAGCTAGTGTTAAAGAAAAATTATCGGTCTTGAGTCCAAAGTTCTATAAAATTTTTATTATCCCATGCGCATGTAAAAATAAAAAACCTTTATAGAACTTTGGACTCAAGACCGATCATTTTTCTTTAACACTAGCTACTTTTGCACTGAAGGTATTGTTCTTGTGAGCATTTGTATAAGCCCCTCCCAAGCAATGCATTTTATTGGTTGAACGTGTTTGAGGTGTTAGCCCAAGCAATCAATTTAGTTGGATTGTGTTTTCAGATGTTAGCGACAATACGTTTATCCCACTCCTTTGCAACACAAATGTTCTAGGTGTTCCCCAGTCCTAGGCCTGGTTTAAGTGGCTAGGGTTTTGGTGAATTGTTTTTTATACTAAATTGCTGGTCCTCACTTCAATAGTAACGCATACATGTGAGTTTGTTTGTGTGGTGGGGTACTGGCCTCAGATCAGTTGTTTAATCTTTGCAAGAACAGATTGTCATGACATTTATTAGCCCCTTGTATAAATAGTTTTTCTATCCTCTGGCCTTTGTTGAACTGAGTATGATGACTGACCATGTTTCTGTGGTTGTCTGTTTAGGAGCAGACAGTGGCCAGTCTGCCCAGTCCCTTCAGTCCTGGCTCTCCGGGGCCACAACCCCACACTGCCGACAGCCCGCCCCTCGTCTCCGCGCCGCCCCTCGTCTCCGCTCTACCCGTCGTCCCCACAACGCCACTCGCTGCTGCACAGCCCCTCGCCAACGCTCTGCCCACCGCTCCGCCCCTCGCCACTGCTCTGCCCACCGCTCCGCCCCTCGCCACTGCTCTGCCCACCGCTCCGCCCCTCGCCAACGCTCTGCCCACCGCTCCGCCCCTCGACAACGCTCTGCCCACCGCTCCGCCCCTCGCCAACGCTCTGCCCACCGCTCCGCCCCTCGCCACCGCAACGCCCCTCGGCTCCACAGCGCTCCTTGCCCCAGCTCTCACCTCTGCTCCGCCTCCCCCTGTGGACAAATCCATCCCCTTCCTCAATGCCACTGATGGCCACCTGGAGCAGAGGGGAGCTCCGGAGGATGGCAACGGATGTCCAAGTGGTGCCTCCCTCGAGCTGGAAAGGATCTCTAGGGAGGCTTCTTTGGAAAGGGAACAGGTGGCCTCCCTGGAACTGGACAGGGTTCTTAGAGGAGCTTCTGAGGACAGCAAGGGGGAAGTGTGCAGCTCCTCCATGGAGAAAGAGAATAAGGAGGAGAGGCCAGCCAAACCGCCTGTCTCTTTGGACACTATCCTCAGCCAGGAGCTCCACTCCCTTTCCAGCTCCATCCAGGGCCTCATGGAGACTGAAAAGATCCAGTACGCCCCCCAGCTGCCCCTGCAGCTGCCCCTTCGTCGTGAGTGGCAGCCCAACAGCTCCTTCTCCTACTTTGTGGCCCCCTACGTCGTGTCGGTCCCGGTCCAGAGCCACGTCAATGCCTTGTCTGAGAAGATCGTCCATCTGCTGCCCAAAGCAGGCAACTCGGCAAAGTTGCCCGCGGAGCTTTCCTCCCCTGCACCCGGGGTGCCTCCCCCGCACTCCCTCCCTCCCGTGCCCGCCCTCCCTCCCCCTCCTAATCAGATCCACGTCTCCCCTACCCCTCCTGTTCCCCCCGTTGCTGCGCCGTACCTTCTGAGCGCCCCAGCCCCTGTCCCCTCCACGGTCTCTACCGCCAAGCCCATTTCCAAAACCCTTGAGCTGCTCCCCTTGGCTCAGAATGCCTGTGTTCCCCAGAGCCACAAACAGGACACGTTCAAACCGCCCCACAAAACCCCAACTGGAGCGCTGAAACCGTCTGGCGACAGGAAGTCCGAAGTGTCTTCCTCAGAAACTGGCGACGTCTACTCGCCATCACAGGTCACCACGGCCTCCCCGGAATCGGCCTCCGCCCGGCCTAAACAGAGTCCCCTCTCGGCCCAGCCTATGTTGAGCCAGGCCTCAGCCGCCGGGCTCCTGTTGGGCCAGCTGAAGCCTGAGGTGTTCAGCAGCCTGGTGGAGATCTTCAAGGACGTGCAGAAGAACACGGTGAAGTTCTACATCCACACGGCTGATCAGGAGGAGAGTGGAATCTGTGTAGAGATCAAGGTACTGTTGACTGGCCTCATAGGTCCTCCTGTTTTTGTTTTTTTCCCATCCGATGCCTAAAGACAGATAGTCAGATGGTTGGGATAATTATGTGAACAATGCTTATATCTGAGGTGGTGTTATTAGACCTTTCTGAGCCTGGGTGCAATGCGCCGTAGCCTACCCTATTCTTGGAAGGGTTTGGTGGTTCTTCCTTTTGAAACAGTGGGGTTACCCAATAAATTATTTAAAAACACTTTAAAGGTGTTCTTAAAAGAACCTCCTCTTGATGGTTTCTTAACAAGATTGGATTGATATTCAAGGGGTCTCTTTTGGATTGATATTCAAGGGGTCTCTACAATTTTTGGAGTAACATGTAAAAACTTCACTGTATCTTTTGTCATTGATTTCCAAGGAAAAAAATTGATTGTATTTTTGTGGATGTAATTTCCTCTAGTCAGTTGACAGACGACATGTAAAAATGCTTTGGAAGGGAGTCGTGTGTCTTTTCTCCTGACTTGGATGACCTTGCATCATCTGCCATTATGAATGGGAGCACTATGTTAACACGAGGCGGTGTTGTGAATACACACCCCAGCAACAGATGTCAAGGGCCTGTCAACACATGCACTTGTGACTATTCACTATTCTGCGCTAACTGTTGTCACATACATAAATAATGACTGTTATATTTAAAAGTGTTCGGTTAAATTAGGTTTTTAGTTAAACCCTTTGTAGTTGTTTTTGCATAGACTGGTTGCCGTTTTTGCTGGTTCATACATGGTTGCCATTTTGGCTAGCTAACGTCCTTGTCACTTGTTTCTGTTAATAGGCATCTTTAGCTGACCCTGTGACAATGACTTTGACTAACTGCATCTTTGCTAATTTTATCTATTGTCATTTGTTTGGATGTATGTGGAATGGTAGTAATCACATTGATGCATGGCTAGTCTTCAAGCTGCACCAAACTATATGCTAGGCTAGTAACGAGAGGCACTAATGCACGAGTAGAAAATGTTTTGTCGGGGAATGCGGGGCTGTCCTGTTTTACGTGCACTGCCCCCTGCTCATTGTTTACGGAAAGCAGGCGTACGGTGCGTTTGTTTACGTTGTAACGGGAAAGAAAACGTGGATGTGTGTTCTGCTTGTGAATCTGGTCTTCTCTAGCTAATTTGCACAACGTATCAGTTTACCTTGACATCAAAACCCGTGCTAGCCTAGCGCGGCGCACATGGTCAAATCCACACAGTGGCATTTTTCCTCCGCTGTATTTGCCGTCCTCGCTGCCCAGCCCTAAAACGTACCACAAATGTTCCCCTCTTATGAGCTCTGTGTGCACCTTCTTGGTTTTGGTTTCATGTTGAAGCCCTATGTTCTTAAGAGTGTCTTTCTGTCTCCGCTCTGCGGCAGGAGTACTTGAAGAGCTTGGGGAACACTGAGTGTAACCCGCAGACGTTCTTGGAGAACAACAGCAGTCTGGATAAGCTGCTCATCATCATTCAGAACGAGGACATCTCAGCGCACGTCAACAAGGTAACAACGCAGAGTTATCTCTACGGAGCCATGCTGAATATCTGCCCAGAGAAATCCTTAACCCCCCACAACTGAAAATGTGGATTTATAATTGGACCAGCAGAGTTTATGAATGCAACCAAAATCACAGCTGCAGCCCAAAGATAAACAAAGCGCCATTTATTGAATATGAGATCGGACCCGGAAGACAAGATCCTGCCACATGTGTAGCCTCTCTAATGCAAAAGTAAAAGTTTCTGTTAAAGACGTCCTGGGGTTATATTTGTACTTCTCTTGTTGAGTTGAAATAAAGTACATCCAAAGCCAAAAGGGGAGAACTCCAAAATTAGAGGAAGTCCCCTGAAAAACACGCACCCCAACTTTTTAAGTGTTTCGCAGGAATGTGAAGCTGTATGCGTGTCTTCATTGTATTCTGAACCATCCCTCCCGCCAGATCCCAGCCCTGGTGTCATTGAAGAAACTGTCGACCGTGAGCTTTGCTGGAGTGGACAGTCTGGACGATGTAAAGAACCACACGTACAATGAGCTGTTTGTCTCCGGCGGATTCATCGTTTCCGACGAGTTTGTCCTCAATCCGGACTTCATAACGCTGGGTACGTGGCAGGGCTGGGCGATGGGGGCGACCATGTCAAAAACAATGTTTGGGTTCATTTCAACTCGATTTGTGAATTATAATTTTTTTACCTTAATGTAACCAAAGGTTACTGACAAGGGACACCTTTTTTTGGTGTAAGAAGACTGTGGGGTGTATTCACAATGACATTCAGAGGAGTTGCTTGTTTTGCACTTGCTGGCATTTGCCAGAGATTTGCCAAATTGCAGCTCTTAAGACTACTAAATAGGTCTATTTGTTTTTTAAACTTGAATGCATCTGTTGCTGTCCCTTTTTTAGATAGTTGAATTTAAATATGATCCATTGTCTAGACATGTTTGTCGACTGTTGGAGCAGCATAAATACTTAAAACACTTGTAAGCCAATTCTATCACTGAGACTGTCATTGTCATTTCATTCTGTTTAGTGGAACCTACAGAGCAGGTGTTTTTTCCCTCCCTTGTGGAAAAGAAAAAGGCCCAGCTGTCAAGCCAGGTGACTGATGTGTTGTGTTGCTTTCCCCCCTGTGCAGAGCGTTTACAGGCGTTTCTGCGGTTCCTTGAGGAGCAGAGCTCTCCAGAGAACCCCTGGCAGTGGAAGATCCACTGCAAATCCCAGAAGAAGCTCAAAGAACTGGGCAGGTTAGTAATGACCTCTGCCACTTTCCGAGCTGATCAGGAACGCTCTCCGTTCCTCTGTGAACTACTTTCGTTAATCGTTTCAGCGAATTTTGCAGCAAGTGGGAGATCTTTGCCATGTTCGTTCAAGAAGAATAATAAGGATCCTCCATTTACATATTGCTTTTGGATGCTTTTCACACTTTTAGGATTATATCTGGATATTTTTTTGGGCTTTTATGCATGTCCTGCTTAGCATGTCTACTGAAATCAAAGCATCATTCTTAAAAAAAGATGACACTAGCATGTAAAATAGATCTTGTGGATTCCTTTTACTGTGACTGTTAGTATAACTATTGTCGCAATCAAATACAATTTTAGTGATTGATTCAGTAATAATCAAAAGGACATTTTAAGTGTACGAGAAGTTTTTTTGTTTTGATCATTTGTATTTCAAAAACAAATTATTTAAATGCAGGCTTTTTGCTGGTCTTACTGCAACCTTTAAAGATTAACATACTAAGTCCCTCAGTGTTCTCTACTGAAAAACAACTAATGGGAACATCTCTGCAAGACGCCTAAAGTATTCAAAGTTCACCAAGGCTGATGAACAATCAAAATAAACAGTCACAAACATTTGAAATTAAATGATGACATTTACTTGTGTTCAGACTGTTTTAGTAACACCCAGCACCCTCCCCTTTTTTCCTCTCATAGGATGAACAGTGATGCCATGGCTCTTCTAAACCTACTGACAGCCTATCAGAAGAAGCACCTGGTGGATTTCCTGCCCTACCACGAGTGCGACGCCCAATCGCGTCAGGCCCCAGACCTGGACTGCCTGGTCAAGCTCCAGGCTAACCACACCCAGCACCGGCATATTATTTTCCTCACAGGTACTCCCTCTTCAACTTCATCCTCACTCACTGGGTTTTAAGACCTTAATTCCATCACTCTTAAGAGATTTTTTTTGTGTTTTGTTTTGTAAACCACAATGTGTACTTCCTCAGTAAGCCACTGATCTTTGTTTTGATTGTCCCTCCAGAGAGGCGTTTTGAGATGTTCCTGCAGTACTCCAGGAACGGCATAGTGATCGCCAACATCGACGACATCATGACCAGTTTCCACAGCCTAATCGGTGCCAGCGACCAGAACGAGCTGCCCACACCACCCTCTACCGGTAGGTATCGGGAACAACCGCTTCGCTCTCACTCAGTAACAGCAAAATATTTGTGGCCCCTGGGCTGAAAGCTAAATATTTGACATTTATCTATAACCTTTAACCCCACCACCCCATTTTATTTTTCTTACTCTGTCTCTCTCTCTGCCTCTGTCTGTTTGTCTGTCTCTCCCTCTCCGCCTCTGTCTGCCTGCCTGCCTGCCTGCCTCGTCTGTCTGCCTGCCTGCCTGCCTGCCTCGTCCGTCTGTCTGCCTGCCTGCCTGCCTCGTCCGTCCGTCTGCCTGCCTGCCTGCCTCGTCCGTCTGCCTGCCTGCCTCGTCCGTCTGCCTGCCTGCCTCGTCCGTCTGCCTGCCTGCCTCGTCCGTCTGCCTGCCTGCCTCGTCCGTCTGCCTGCCTGCCTCGTCCGCCTGCCTGCCTGCCTCGTCCGCCTGCCTGCCTGCCTCGTCCGCCTGCCTGCCTGCCTCGTCCGCCTGCCTGCCTGCCTCGTCCGTCCGTCCGCCTGCCTGCCTGCCTGCCTCGTCCGTCTGCCTGCCTCGTCCGTCCGTCCGTCTGTCTGCCTGCCTCGTCTGTCTCTGCCTGTCTGCCTGCCTGCCTCGTCTGTCTCTGCCTGTCTGCCTGCCTGCCTCGTCTCTCTGTCTGTCTGCCTCCGTCTGTCTGTCTCTCTGCCTCTCAGTAGTGCATGATGAATGTGTAGAAGAGGAAGACATGTCGCTGGACTCGGAAGATGACGACATGGTTAACCAGGTTATCACGGAGCCCCCTGCTCTAAGCCGAGAGGGTCCATCAGGACCGGGCAGAGGAGACCCTTCCCAGCCCCCACCCTTACCCGAGTCAGACGAGTTCCGGCCCCCTCTCCCCGACCAGCTCAACACCCCAGGGCACCACAGCCCTTCCTTCAGCTCCACCCCCAACCTGTCGGACTTTGCCGCCCTCAAGTCGGCCATCTCCCAGTTCAAAGCCTCCAACCAAGTGGGGCGGCCCGGCTCGGCCGACACCTCGCCGGGAGGGTTCACCGTCAACCCTCACCAGAGCTTCCTGTGCCCTTCCGCCCAGTGGGCGCCATACGCTTCCTCCAGCTATGCGGCGTCTCCAGCCTACCCCGCCTCTCCCTGCAGCGCCACCCAGGAACAGGACTACAGGCACCCAGGTGCAGCGCACACGGCAACCCCGGGTTCTAATCTGAGCACGGCAACTCTAGGCAGCCAAGCACCCCTCACCTTACCGGACATCCCCCAGCCCCCTCCACCCCCTCCCCATCTCATGTTGCCCGGGTCTATGTCCCAAATGTTTAGCCTGCCGGGGTCGGGCTCCTTTTCAGGGCCGCCTGGCGTCGGAGCCTCTTTCTCCGGGTGCACAGGTGCTCCGGTCGCCGAGGCTTCTGCTTGTCTTTCCACCGCACTTACGTACTCAGACCAGACCTCTGCGCCCACCGGGTCCCTGGACCCGGGTTATCCTCTAAACGACTTGGCCCCGCCGGGCTACCCTGTGGGGCTCAGTGCCAACGGGACCCCCGCGCAGCCGTGTGACAGGACAGTGGGCGGGCTGGGGGAGGGACTGTGGGGCTTGGGGGGCGGGACTCCTAATAGCCAGGGAGGGGCAACCCCCAGCTCTGCGTCACACAGCGGCCACGCCCAGGGAGTGGAGAGGGACAGGACTGAAACCCCTGGCGGCAGCACCCCTGGCAGTCAGGGAGGGAGGACTCCAGTAAACAGTATGGAAAGCCTGGGAGTGGGCTTGGCGGTCCCCCCCGTAGCCATAAGGGGAGGTTCCATACCCAGGCCCATCCTCGGTGGAGCTGTAGGTAGTCGGGGCGGAGTGTCTGGTGCTCATCCACACGGCGGGGGAGGTTACGGCTGTATGGGGTCGATGCCCGGACAAATGGATGGGGGCATGGGACGCGGGGGCATGGCACCCAGGGGTATGGGTCCGGGGTCGTTAGGGGGATACCGAGGGCGAGGAGGCCCACCGGGTGGCCCGTGGCCCAGGCCAGGGGGGGGCGCACATGAGCGGCCAGAGGGAGGGGGGCCATGCGGACCTTCATGGGGTTACCCAATGGGGAGGGGACGGGGGCAAGATTACTACTCAGACTATACATACTCCCACAATTACTCCCCCTGAACAGACAATCAGGACAGCACAGCGGGGCTGATGGACACGGCCACTAAGACTGGCGGGCCTGGCAGAATGTACATATTTACTTGTCATAAACACGTTGAATAAATATTGGATGAATGGATCCTGGTTTTCTACAAATAAACTTGATACAGGCAGTGCCGAGTGTCGTTGCTGTCCCGTACAAACCTACTATTTACATGTGAGCCGTTTCAGATCCCCAGTTCCAACCACTATATTTATAATTGTCAAGAAATGTAATGGCCTTCCAAGCTTCTCGGTTTTGTTTAATTTTTTTTGTTTTTGTTTGTTTTTGAAACGGTTTGTGAACAAAAGGGGAATAAGGCAGGCTATTTTTTTAAAGAAAAAAATCATAAGCGAAAGGATCAACTTTCGCTGTCGGTTTTCTTTTTTTACATCCTTGGTTGTTCAAAAAAAAGTATCTATTAAAATAAACATGTTTCAAATCTTATGTTGCTTTGATGGTTGTTAGCATGAACATGATCAGTTGTTACGAATCTGTTTTTACGAATCTGTAGTGGTCTTCAGATGAGTTCAAATCGTCAATTTCCCAGACGATAATGGCAGCATTGAGCTTGTTCCTAAGGAACTTACAGTCATGGGAATGGCACTACCTGGGGACAAAGATTTTGTTGATTGCATTGATGTTGTGTTAATATGTAAATGTCATACCTCCGATGTCTATGAAATCAGTTTTGTTGGCGAGGTGCACATCAGTAAAAAAATTTGTGGGACCTGTTTTGGCTTAACAGCTCCACTTTCATAACTAGAGGTAATAAATGCGTCTTTAAAGATGCAGTGTAGAATTCTGCCTCAAATGTTTGCCAGACAGATTCATAAACAAAGACACCACTTGTCTTCTGTTCCCTTACTGAACGAGACTGAAATAGTATTAGCTAATCCAGGGTGGTTTGGGGGGTGGTAGTACTTTGTATGTCTAAAGTGACCCTGAGGAGACGGGTCAACTGATAGATGGGCCGGCTTATAGACTAATCGAGTTTAAATGGGGAGTAAATCGGGTACTCAGAATATTTGTTGAAACAAATTCAAAACATTCACTGCAGATGTACACATGGCCCCTTCTAAATAGCTGATCGATAATTGATGTGCCTTGTCTTGGCTGCATGTTCCTCAGTTTTACAGGATCTTTCCACCAGAGGGCACTCCTTCTCTGGATAATATGGAGCTGTGACCAACATGCATCAGGCTGATTTTCAGACAGGTAAGATGTTGATGCTGCATCTAACTGGCTATGTTGGACAACGAGATTAAGCTGTACAGTATAATATTTTGGGGTTCATGTTTTAAGAATATAAATTTACTGGAGTGTCTGTAGATGATGCGATAGCTCATGCTAGAAGTAAGCCAGGCCATAATGGTTGGCAGCAAAGTTTGTTTTATAAAAAATAAACATAACCTGCTCATTTGAGGAATTTTGCTCAGCAGTGGCCTCCTCCCGTGCTGCCTGAATAAAGAATTCCACTAAACACTGTCATTCTGTTTCTCTGCACAGTTGTCTATTTAGGTCACGGTGACTAATAGACAATATTTACAAGTATAGTCTAATTTCCACTTCTACACTCAGTCCCTAGGTGGCAGCGACAGCCTGGTCTGGTGCTGTGCTCTGCCAATGATAAAGTGATTGCTCTAATGTGCCGCTGATTAGTGATGGCAGACAACTGGAGGTAGGCCAAACCTCTGGGCCTGGCTGCGTGTTGTGAATGCATTTGTTTGTGGCATGCTTATTTAATATTTGAAGTTGCTGCTGATATTATTTAGGTCACTATTAAAAAATAAATAAAAGGCATAGCAACCCATGCAGGTTGAAATTCTGATAATGTCATTTATATTGCTCTTATCTTTTGCAGAAGTCAGTGTTAAAGCGGTTTAAAACCAACAACAATGAATGTGGAGTTCTGTCCGTTCTTGGTCTCCACAATTGTCAGACTTGCTTTAAGTGTATCATGTAGTAGAGTTGGTTATTCTCCTCGCAGTAGAACAGCAGTCGATTTTCAGAGGTTAGGATGTAGTTGCCTTTCCCCAATATTAGACTGCTTGTTTGGTTATTAAGACCTGGTCTAATGGTCTTCCATTGCAAAAACTGTCTGGCTGTACGTCATCATTTAATGAGTACATGCTATAGCTGTAAGCAAAATACGTAGTCAGTAGGGGGTTATGGTTTATCCGTGCATTGTTTGGCTCTTAGGAACTAATTAAATCCATTTGTTTTACAACCGCCCCTATCCAAAGCAACACTTAACATAGATGTCACTGTTTTTATACCCTAGCATATTTTTTTTTTTACTGGACCTTCTACTGATTAAGGCTTTTTCTTCAAATGTAGGACACATGCTATTCCAGGTATATAAAGCTATGCACATTATATCTAAGTACATTATCTCTTGCCTGCTGTTGCATGACAATACCATTACCACGTCTCATGGAAGATGGCAGAAACTTGAGCACATCAAATTGGTATTATGTGTTACTAAGTGGATTATTGATGTATCATATGAATTGTGCACAAAATAAAGATTGTAACAATGAAATGGGTGATGTCGTACAAAATTGGATGACATTGTCCTCCTGAGCTCCACTACTTGCTGAAGTTATACCTAATCTTATACTTAAGTTGTTAATAAACATAATTCTACAAAGATATTTGAACTATATTGCACTAGGACAAATGTATTTTTATTGTAATGTTTGCTGGTCCAAAATGTTTAAAACATTTTTGTAAGCTTCTGATGGTCGTTAATAGGCCTAGCTTGCTCATCACTATGCCAGTTTTACTTGATGCAAGTCCAAGGGTGTGGGTCACGCGTACTACTCATATGGTCGTTTCATGGCCAAAACAAATGTCCACACAGCTCTCAAAAACTATTTATAACTACTAGCTGCACCTCATTTATATGCAGGACCAGCTGCAAGTCAGGGCAACCCATTTTTGCAGCTTGCATGTAAAAGCAGAAATATAGTGTTCACATTCAAATGTTTATAAAAGTAGAGGGAGCAATGCTAATGTATTTATCAAGTCTGGTGATTCCACAAGACTGGGAAAGAAATCCAGCCTTTGGAAGATTCTACAAAACACTTCTATCTATCTATCTATCTGGGTCAGTCTCTTTTAATCATGGATACAGTAAACCAAAATGTTAAGGCTATTCCAGAAGAGGCACGGAAATGTTCCATGCGTGGGGATGTATGGCGCGAGACTGGAGTGATGGCTTCATTAATCAGCATATCTGCCTGCTTCCATCGTGCCCCCATCCAACAAGTAACAGCATGCTCTGCTCAACCTTGATAGTCTTGAATCCACCCCCTTGGGAGGTAATATCACAGTGCATTTACCACTCCTTTAAAGCACAGGAAACACCAGATGAGAAGAGCTTGCAGGACTAACAGCTCAGCTATGGGTTTCTGCCTCTGCATCTCAAGTGTTTATAGAGCGAATGATGGCTGCCTGTGTGTGTGATACACTGTCCTCAGGCTTGAGAAACCGAACAACTCCCTCTATGGAAAGCATCTTATTTAAAGATGAAACAAAATGTTGTTTGCTTGAGAAACGGCACACGCACTCACATGAACACATACACGATTTTACTTTAACAATCCTTGCTATCCATCTCTATGCTTTATAAATCTCTGATTCATTTGGCACACAGTCTGTTAGTAAAGGGTAGAGATTGGGGAGGTAACACGTCCTGAATGGGCAAGTTTCAATCCAAGACTGAAACAGAGAGGGTTTTCTGTGCTTCATGTGCCGGTGCATCACATTTGCATATACGTTTTAGATTTATGAATGGTCCCCTCTGTGTGGTATTCTGTATTCATGATCTGGTGGCTTGTTTCGGTCATGGAATATGATGGACTGTTTATTTAAGGTTGTTATATTACTTCTCTATCGAAATAATGTAAGCAATATTTCAGTGAGGCTCTTTGATGCGTCTTGACATCAGCTCTAATTTATCTACCTCACAGAAACCATCTTTCAGTTTGGTCAGGCTGATTTAGCTGGTGTCTTGTGCATTGGTAATATCAGTTTAACAGACTTCAGACTTTTCAGACTTGTTGTGGACAGACAAACTTTGCTGGTTACAAACTTCAGCAGCTACGTTATAATAATCTTAACCTAAAACTTCTCGGTTATATTGCGACTATTCCTGGTGAATTTTCAAAGTGCATGTCTGTGCATGCTTTTTGGGGTATTATAGGCTAGATCACAACTCGTTGGGCAGTCAATGAGTAGGGGTTTCCATCATTCTTTCGTCTTTTCGTTTGATTGAAAAGTCAGTTATCGTCACCTATTTTTCAGTTATTGTATACATGTCATTCATGAATGAAAGAAAAATGAACCTTTTTGCGCCATGAAATTAAATTGCTTTGGCAGTGTCAAATTCATCTTCAGTCTCGTGAGCAATTGCTCAATTCGTATGACTATTCCAGTTAGTACGTTGGTAGATATTAGTAACTATTAAACTATTACTGGCTAATAAGTGGATACTAGTAACTATTACTGGCCAGTGGCAACAGTCATAAAGTTCATAGATGCTATTTGTGGTGGTTTACTAAATAAGAAACATTAGTCAGTTTAACACATTGCTTACTGGTGTCTAGGGAAATTTTCAAACTCTGCGTGATTTTTATGCGTAACAAATTCATAATGCCAAGATACTATACTGACACTCGTCAAACGTATAGCTCCGTGGCATACTGGATAAAGACACATCCCTGTTTTGTTGCTAATAAAAGTCCACATTGAAACATTTTGGCATAATACTACTTTAGCGTCTATATTTCCCAGTTCATAAAAACACGTGCACACTGTTCATTGATTTAAAAATAGTATCACTAAAAATTCCCTAAATTGAAAACATGACAACATTTCATAAATGCTGGTACATCATAACATAGGGAGCAACCTCCCATAGGTTTGTTCTGCGCAATGGTGCCAATATAAAACCAACAGTTTTTTGTAACTGTAGATTGACTTATATTTAAAACAGACAATATTATTTTCTGATTAGTCCAGATCTTGAATATTCTGTGTAATCATTTGGTTCATACCTCTGGTGCTAAGTAGGTGGTAATTATGATTCGATTTAATATGACCCTGATCTGTAAAGACTGCAAGCCCAACTGATAATTTGTCTGCCTTGTGAATACAAAGGGGTATTTTATGTACAACACCAGCTTGTTTTGACAGGTTTGTTTATTCTTTTGATGTCTAGGGAAGCTGGTGGACCATGACGTGAACACATAATCAAAGTGACATTGAACTAGCGCTGAACTAACCTCAGTGCCCCAGGATTTCACCAAATTACACTGAAAAGGCATCATGTTGAATAATGCCTGTGGCACAGTGCTTACTGGAGGACCAGTAAAATTGCAGCAATGCGTCATACATGCTGAACAGTGCAGACTTTGTTTGCAGTTTGCACAATACATACGGACGTGGGCCTTTACGTTTATCCAAAGATCAGCATCATTTCTCTTTCAAATTGAATTTTACTGCTCCATAGCATTTAAGGTAGTGTTGGCTGCAACACTATCCAGCTGTTGCCCAAAGAGAAATAGAGTTGGTTTTTGCTTGATTATATGATGCTGTATTGTTTCTTGAATAAAATGCAAATTTCAGTCAATTAAAGGGAATTTGTACTGTCCTGAGTGAGAAGGAAACTGGACTGCCACTGAAAACATTAGGACTGTGGGTTTATAGACTGACTTAAATACAGTGCTTTCCACAAAGTATCCAAACCCCTGAACAATTCACCTCATGTTACTTAATTACATTGAAATGTCATTCTGTTCAATATTTTATTTTAAAACACCAAAACTCAATCAGTTATTTTAAGGTGACAACATATATAAATGAAATATGATCCTTGCATGTATTCAACCGCCAAACAGTATATGTGCTTGTGCATCCTACTGCAATTGCAGTTTTGTGCTTGTTTGTTTATGACTATGCACCAGATTTGCTGTGTTTGATTTTTGCCTATTGGTGGAATATTTGCTCCAGGTTGTTTAGGTCAAAACATACGTTTTGCCAGAACCCTTAGTTTAGCACTCTACAGAATCTTTACTGACCAGGTTGTCAGGACAACCTTTCAAACTTCCATCTCTACCAGGTACCTTTCAAAGCCCAGTGAACACTAGCCAGTAACAGCGAGAAGTTTGTCTTTCAGTTTCCCCTCCAGACACAGGGACTGACCCTGCCCAGGACAGGCTCTGCTCTGCTTTAAAGCCGTGGGATACGGAGTACTACGCAGGGTTTATGGAGACTATTTGACGTCCCATTACGACTCTGCCCATGCCTGGGATGTAAACTGAGCCTTCTGCAGCTCTATGCTGCCTCTATACCTCTCAGCCCTGGTGTCTTTGTCTGGGATGTAACTGAGCCTTCTGCAGCTCTATGCTGCCTCTATACCTCTCAGCCCTGGTGTCTTTGTCTGGGATGTAACTGAGCCTTCTGCAGCTCTGTGCTGCCTCTATACCTCTCAGCCCTGGTGTCTTTGTCTGGGATGTAACTGAGCCTTCTGCAGCTC